>UCOK01009539.1:0-86463 GCA_900474325.1 Synergus umbraculus | reverse complement strand
GGGGATTTGTAAAATATCCATGGACATACATCGACTTTTTGTATGTTTATTATATACATATATACAATGTCAAAAGTTTCGGGGGGGATTTGAACCCCTTAAACCACCCCCCTGTGTCCGCCCCTGGAAAATTATAAAAGGATTTCAAGCGTTATATAGTAATTTTAAGTAATTTTAAGAGATGTTATAAGAGATTTTGATTGATTTTAGAAATATAAAGGGATTTTTATAAAAGTTGAAAAGTTATCAATGAATTTTTTCAGATTTCTCAAGATTTCAAGACATTTTAATTGATTTTAAGGAATTTAAAAAAATTTTAAGAGATTTGGATATATTTCAAGAGATTTGAAGATATTTCAAGACATTTAAAGAAGATTTCAAAGAATTTTAAGTAATTTTAAAGGATTTAATTTAATTTACTCCAGATTAGAATAAATTCCTTTAAATTTCTTAAAATCACTTAAATTGTTTTCAAATCTTTTGAAAATCTTTAAGCTCTCTTGATTTCTTTTAAATGATATCTGAATCCAAAAAATGCAAAAACAAATGAAATAAAAATGTTCATCAGACTAGACGTCTGAAACTTCAACCCAATTGTAAAATTTTAAATTCGACAAGATAAATTTCATCAGAAACTGATTTTTATTTCAAGCAATTGAAGAGATAAGAAAAAATTGATAGAGTGCACAATTTTTATTACTGAAAGGCAAATTTATCAAGTAGTTGAGCAACTCGAGGAATCGTTTTATGCCCGAGGTGAAAAGGTTGAAATACTTCAATGACACAATTTTGCTGAGTTTTAAATTGGTCTTTTAAAACTTTATAGTAGCTTTAAAAAAAATCTTTTACTTTTTTTGTCATAATATAAAATATAATAAATAATAATATAAATGATTTTATTTATTTTTAATTATTATAAAGTATTTAAAATGCAAATATAATTATTTGAACTAAAATTTCAGAGTTGATTTCTGCAGTGGTGAGAATTGAGAAGGTGAATGATCCGAGCGTTCGAAATGTCAGTTTAAGATTTTATTTGCCAGAAATAAAAAAGGAAAAAAAGCTTGTCACCAATGGGAGTCAAAATCACGTAAAATATTGTCTGACGATTTAAGAGAATCTCAATCGATTTCCTAAAGCTGAGGCGTCACTAAGAAAGTTGATATCCTTGCAAATATCAGCTCTACTGCATGAGATTTTAAATTTATCTTTACAAGAAAGATCTCAGATAGAAAAGTTTGTATAAAAATATCCTTCCTCTCGAAATTTCAAGTTTGAAATTCCTCATCTATAAATAATTATGTGACACTCAAAAAAAGTTCCGATTAGAAAAATTAGAATTCTTGTTAAAATTCCTAGAATTTTTAACAAATATTTACCATCAAATCCCGTGAAAAAAAATTAAAAAAGAAAATTATTTTTTGAAAATCCCATGAAATTACTTAAAATATATTTAAATCCCTCAAAATTCCTAGAAATATGAAATTTTTTAAAAATAATTTTTAAATCCTTGAAATACCTAACTTTTCGAAAATAACATTTTATATAATAAAATCAATATAAACATTGAAATGGAGAACCTTTCTAAAAGGAAGTGAGTTTTATAAAAATAATAGAATTATTTCAGCTCTAGTTTTTCGCGATTTCGTGAAGAAAATCGGTGAAATTTTAACCGTTTTACAAGATGTGCTTTCAATATGGAATAAGAAAAGTATCTTGCGCAAGTGTGATCACTGAGGCAACACGATGCAGTCTTCTATTCGAAATCAGAGGCAAAAAGATCACTCTTCGATATGTGCCTCCACTTCCGCAATGGAGGAGAAAAATGGTAGTTCTGTTTTTATTAAATTTATTGGGAAATAAATTAAATTATTTATTAACTTCTAAATTAAATTATCTGGATTAATTATTTGCAATATTTGATTACTTAAATGGTTAATTTTCCAAAAATAAGAATTCTATTTTGAGAAAGAGGTATTAATTATATCGAAACACGTTATTTTAAGGAATTGTTAAAGAATTTCAAAATAATTCACGAGAGTTTCAAGATTTTAGAGTAATTAAAATTTTTTATTAAGTATTTATTATGGAGGTATTTAATGATATTAAAGGATTATAAAGGATTTTCAAAAGGTTTCAAATGATTTTAAAGAATTTAACAGGATTTCAAAAAATTTTGAGTGATTCTAGGGAATATTAAAAAGGATTTCCAAAGAATTTAAGAATTCTTTGAAATCTGATATCTACTGCGAAATTACAAAACACTTGAAATTTTTTTAAATCTCTTTAAATCTCTATTTATTAAAAATTATGAAAAAAATATATGTAATCATAGAATGTAGTTTAATAACAATTTTCATAAAAATCTGTTCACAGGTCCTAGGACTTCACATGTTATATAATTTTTCAATGTATGTAAATATAGCCATATTTTAAAAATTTTCATAAATAATCAAGTACGGAAAAAATGTTGGGATTTCCCTATTTTTATCCGATATTTACATAATTTTGACCTAAAAAAAATAATTTTAAGATGGTAATTCCAAAACCAATGATTTAATTTAATGAATTAAATCATTGGTTTTGGAATTCCCATCTTAAAATTATTTTTTCTACATCAAAATTATGTAAATATTGGATAAAAATAGGGAAATCCCAAAATTTTCCGTATATATAGGATATATTACTTTTTATCACGATTAGCAATCATTTAATTTATTCTTTATCATTTATTTTATTTATAATCTCATTCTTGTATTTGAAAAAATTTTATAAGATATGATTTTAAAATATCGAAAAATCAAAAAAAGTTTGATTCTGTTTCTTTAAAATCTTTAAAAATGTCTTAAACTTTTAAAATTCCATAGAATACGTGAAATTTCTTTTAATCATTCAAAATCGTTATAAATCTCTTAGAATTCGTTAAAATACACCGACTTTTTTTTAATTCCATGAAAATTTCATGAAATCTTGATAAATTAGAAATATCATTTAATATCTATAAATATATAGAATTTCTCACAATCCTTCAAAATATTCTAAAATCTATGAAATCTCTTAAATATGAACAGAATCAATGAATGAACCATCTTTCTTTAATTATTATTATTATTATTATTAATATTATTATTACTTTAAATTGTGGAATTGTTGCTTATAATGAGAATAAATTCTCTGAAGTTGTTTCGTTTTCACGAGAAATATTGATTGACTGGTAATTGCATTTTTTCAAGTGTAATGCTTTTCCTTGACCCAATTTAGAAATGGAAAAATAAATAACTATCAATTTTTCACATATTTATCGGAACATTGCATATTAAACTTTCTAGATGATTGAAATGACTTCTAAAATAAAAGATATTCGCCTCTGTGGTATGACAAAGGATTTTGTAACTCCATAAGAATTTTTTCATTTCCCATCGTCATTCAGTTTACAAGCAGTTTCTTTGCAATTGAAAAGTAGTTCACTGTATATTGAAATTAGCGAACAATTTTATCTTAATCTTTGCTCAATTTACACCAATGGTTTAATTTCAACGACAATGGATCGGAGAACAAAAACAAACACAAACACTAGGTAACTTTAGTACTCAAGTCATGGTCGAAGTGAAATTGGTGCTGGAACCGGGAATTACGAAATGTGCATATACTGGCTTAGGAATCGAACTACTTCGATACAGGTCAAGGTTGAGAATGGCAAGACAACCTGTAACATAGTATGTGGGTATAGTAATCAACCTGTACATTCTGTTGGTGGCAATAAAACGGAACGAACAGGTGTGCAAGAATGATTTATTGAAGAATTAAGATTTTTCAAAAAAATAAATCGTTAAGAAGATGAGCAAAATTATAGGTAATTATTATTTCAGGGAATTTTAAAGTTCCTTGAAATTATTATCGTTTATAATTTTATTTCTCCTTTAAAATGTCTTGGCTGTTCTTACCAGAAATCCTTGTTACACTTATCAGAAAAATTTATTAAAATCACCAGAAGATGGTGAACCAATACCAATTACTTTTTATATTTACATTTTTATACATTCTATGCATTTTTACTAGTTTATTTTTTTATTTACTAGCAGAAATTTACCAATTTCTCGGGATTTTAAGAGATTTCAAGGGATTTTCAAAGTTTTTCAAAGATTTTACAAGATTTTAAGGGATTTCGTATAGAGACTTTAAAGGATTTAAGGAAAATTTATAGGATTTTAAAAAGAGTAGAAATTTACCTGGCTTTTTTGGGATTTTAAGAGATTTCAAGGGATTTAAAAAGATTTTAAGGGATTTCGTATAGAGATTTTAAAGGATTTCAGGAAAATTCATAGGATTTTAAAAAGAGTTCTAAGAAATTTTAGGAACTTTAAGGGATAAAAAGACAAAAGGCTAAGGGATTTAAAAAATTGTTAAAGGATTCTGAGAGATTTTATTTCATTTTAGTGACTTTTGTGGACTTTTAAAATAGTTCAAAAGAATTATCAAGAGAATTTTTCATACATTTTTGTTTGATTCACTTAGATTTTAAGAGGTCTTCAGTTTTTATAGGGAATTTAAATGATAATTTCGAAAGAATTCAAAAGATTTTCAACAAATTTCAAGCCATTTAGTCATTTTAATAAAGTAAAAGGAATTTCGAAATATTCTAAACGATTTCAAGATATTTTTAATTATTTTAAGAATTGAAAAAGAATTAAAAAGATTTCAAGGGATTTATAAAAATTTTCTAGCTCTTTAACATGTTTTTAAAGAGGTGAAAAAATAAGATTAAACATTTAAAAGAAAATTCAATTTTTTTAAATCCTAGAAATCTTTTAAAATCTCTTAAAATACCTTAAAATTATATAAAATTTGTTATAATTCCGGAACATCTTTTAAAAATCATTAAAATGCCTTGAAATCTTGTGAAATTTTTGAAGAACTCTTTCCACAACAATTTTCAGTTAAATGAATTTGGAGAGATTTCAAGAGCTTTCAATTCTTTTCAATTCAATTCAATTCTTTAATGAATTATAAGGGTTTTTAAAATATTTTAAACGATTTCAAGACGTTTTGAATGATTCTTAGAATTTGGTAAGGATTCAAGAGAATTTATAATTATTTTTAAGGATTTAAGAAGAATTTAAAAGATGACAAGTTAAAAAGTTAATTTAAAAATCTTTTAAATTTTTAGGATATCTTTTAATAATCTTAAAAATCTCTTGAAATCCTTAAAAAATCCACAAAAACCGTTAAAATTATAAATATCTTGACATCCAAGATAAAATTAGCCAAAATCTCTAAAAATTCATTGGAAAAACTCTTGAAATAACTTAACATTTAGAATCTCATAAAATTCTATAAATTCTTTTCAAAATGATATATGTATAGGAATTCTTTTGAAATCACTTAATAAAATTATCTAACAAATTTAAAATCCTTTAAACCGCATAAAATATTTTAAAACTCATAAAAATCTTTTTAAATCTTTTAAAATTCTTTAAAATGCCTTATAATTCAAGGAGATCTTTTGACAATCACTAAATCTCTTAAAAATCCTTAAAATTTTACGAAAATTTTCAAATGCTCTTAAACTTTTTTGAAATCTCTTCAAATTCCTTCAAATTCGTTAAAATCAGTTAAAATGCTTTGAAATCTTGGAGAAATTTCTGAAAAAACCTTTTGATAACAATTTTCAACTCTTTTTAAAATCCTTTAGTGTTTTTATCCCTTGAAATTCCTTAAAATCACAATATAAATCTGTTACAATCCTTTTATAATTTTCATTTATAAAATATCTGAAAAAACCTTTTAATAACTATTTTCCACTCTTTTTAAAATCCTTTAGTCTTTTCAATCCTTTAAATTCCTTAAAATCACTCTAAATCTCTTAAAATCCTTTTATAATTTCTGAAATCTTCTGAAATCTCTTGAAATCCGTTGAAATTCTATTAAATCTCTTAAAATCTCGGACAACGCCGTATAAATTTCTGCTATTAAAATTAAATAACTACAAATTTTAGTTATTTTCCAAACTTTGACAAATTTCTGTTCTTGATATTTTTATTCCACTAAATCGAGAAAAATCGTGAGAAAAAACGTCTGATACTTCAACCAAATACAAAAACGTTACATAATAAGTGTACGGCCCCAAAAAGAGATAAAAAGGAAAGGATTTTAGAATTTTAGCTAACGAAAATTAAAAAATTGAATTCAGACACGTTCTGTATGCGACTCTACCTGAATAGTGCAGTGATGCTCAACCTTGACCCGCATTGTCTGTTATTCGCAACCCCAGGAGTCACAGTGTAATAGCAGACTGAGTAAAGAAATTGAGTTGACAGACAAAACGAATAAATACGTGAAACGCAATGAAATGAAGGACGTGATTCGACGCCAAATTGTGTCGAGGATTCATGATGGGTATCTGATTTTAACTTACGTATCGTGGCTGAATTTGAAAGTAAATTCCATGGGAAATGAGAATGTAAAAGATGTAAAAAGTAAAAATTAGATGCACGATTGGCAAATTGACCTATATTTGAAACTCTTCTCGTCGACGTGAGAAAAAAGAGCTTTTAGTAAACATGAGATATTAATTTATTGCTATAAAGATGAATTTGCATAGACTCGAATCTTGATGAAATTGGATATACTATAAAATATAAATATTGAAATAAAACAAGAAATTGGTAATTTCCTGGCCTTGGAAAAGCTGACGTACTTCCAATATTTTCATGGAATCCGTAATACTTTTTTTAAGTCATTGGCCTCTGACAATATGGATGACAAGATCATAAAATGACGAAATACGAAGATGATTATAGACTCATCAAACATCCCACTGGGAAACCACTAAGAACATTAATTCGATGATTTAATTTTCAGTTCCTAAAATGAGAGACAGAAATCTGCGCCTTCAACGTTACGTAAATATAGTCATCATTCCCACCACACTAAAAAGGAAATTAGGTACTACATATATATTTATTTTTATGGTAAATGTAACTTGTCATATAATTTATATCAACCCCATAAAGATACCATTATAATTATATAATAAAGGCATTATAAAAAGGACAGCAGGAATTTTCATTGTTTAAGAGTATCGATTATTGATTTACGTAATTTTATTATTATTGTATTATTTATTGTTATAAAATAAGATTTTGTAAGATTTAGTTTACGAAATGAAAAAAGGTCCCTAACCACCCAAGTATTAGAGGTAGCATTGTTATTAAAGTCAAGCTTATCACACTTAAAACCAGATATTGTAAAAGACATTTTTAAAGACATCCTATTAAATAATAACTGCAGTCACGTTAAGTGAAAGTAGCCAGTATCATTGTTTCGTAGTTGCTCTTAGCAATGCAGCAGAAACTGGTAAAATGTTTAAATATTGTTAATCACGACCATTTAAATGACCCTTGAATCTTTTATCAAAGTTTTCTGTTGAAAACAAATTTTAACAAATAATTTACTTTATGTATATAAAAATTGATATATTTTATGTACCTATAAATGTAACGGACATAAAGAAAGATAAAGATTACAAAAAGTTAAAGTTTTAGGCGTAATTCTTCTTTAGGAAAGAATTCTCTTTTTAAAAGTTTTTCTATTTTATTTTTTAACGTTTAATTAATTAGAAATATCAAAAAAGTCCATCAAAACATTTTGTTTTATTTTTAGTTACTAGCAAAGATTTACCTGGTGAGACTTTAAGGGATTTTAGAGAGTTCTAAAGAATTTTAAGAATTTTAAGGGATTTAAAAATTGTTATGGACTTTTAAAAGGATTCAAAAGAATTATCAAAAGGATTTCTCAGACATTTTTATGGATGTTACTAGATTTCAAGATATTTTGCAATTTTAATGAATTTCAAAAGAATAAAAAAGATTTTGAACAGACTTTAATATCTTTCAAGTAATTTTCATGAATTCCAAGGGATTCTGAAATATTTTAAACAAATTCAAGATATTTTTAATGATTTTAAGGATTTATTAGGGATTAAAGAGGATTTACAATTTTTCTATGGATTTAAAAAGAAATAAAAAGAATTCAAGAGATTTACCCAGGAAATCTTAAATCTTAAATCCTGAAAATCTTTTGAAATCCCTTTAAATTCTTTAAAATGCCTTAAAATCTCAGGAGATCTTTTAAAAACCTTTAAAATCTCTAGGAATCCTGTGAAATCTCAGAAATAACCTTTTGATAACTAGTTTAAACTCTTTTTTATTTTTTAAAATCCTTCATCTGTTTATCCCTTGAAATTCCTTAAAATCACTACAAATCTTTTAAAATCCGATAATTTTTGAAATCTGATGAGATCCCTTGCAATTATCTGAAATCCCTTAAAATCCTGAAAACAACACCGGATAAATTTCTCCTAATAAATAAATAAATACAAATTTCAGGTTTTGGAGACTTTGGAAAATTTTTGTTGTTATTTTTATTCCGATAAATCTCAAAAAGTCATAACACTTGAAACTTGAACCAAATGTTGCACATGTGTTTTGAAAATACGATTTCACTACTTTGAATTTATTGCCTCAGAAATGAAAGCTTCATATCGTTTACTTTCTTTTATAATAATTATACACTGTAGTACAGTAATTTAGTAATTTCGAGTGCAAATTCTAAACGGTAAACAAACTTTAGAGCCAAAGAGTCACATTGTGTTCCAAAGGAATGCGGAAGTTGAAAAATTGCATTCGCGTTCGACTTTTTAAACAATTTCCCATTATTGCATGCATTTCTAAATAAAAAGTAATAAAAAATAAAAGTAATTCGTGGAGACTATTTTTGAACTCCCATGGCCGTGAAACCAAAACTTTTATTCGATTTTTATAAAACACGTGCTTTGAAATCCTTATAAAAAAATTGCTTTCATTAATCAAGGTTTGAATAACGTCAAATCAATAACTCAGATAATTAGTAAGCTTGCTCAAAAATAAGTCTGAAACACATCACTATCCGCTCCATCGAACTCCAGCGCAAAAATACATGTAATTCACAAGTAGGACACTGATCGCATCATTAAAAGATACGCCCACACATCCAATAATTATGTCCGGTCGTTGCAATTTATTGCTGTAAGAGTAAAAATAACTGACTTTAAAAATTAAATTATATGCTGTAGTAATCGGAATAGAAATAATCAAAAAAAGTCCCTAAAATACAAAATTAAAGAGACTTTAAGGGATTAAAAAATTCAACTGAAAATCACTTGAAAAATCCCAAACAATGCTGAGTAAATTTCTGCTGGTAAATAAATAAAAATAAAATGCTTTTGGGATTGGATTGAAGTTTCAGACGTCTAGTCAGACGAATTTATTTTATTTTATTTTTACATTCACTTGATTAAGAATATCAAATTTATCTTATTCTTACATACAAACAGAAATTTACCTGACGTTGCTCGGGATTTAAAGAGATTTTTAAGGGTTTTTAAAAGTATTTTGAGGGATTTCGTATTATAGAGACTTTATAAAAGGATTTCAGAAAAATTCATGGGATTTTAAAAAGAGTTATGAAGAATTTGAGGAATTTTAAGGGATAGACAGACTTTGAGGGATTTACAAAATGGTTAAATGATTCTAAGATTTTTTATTTGATTTTAGTTTTTTATGGATTTTAAAAATGTTCAAAAGAGTTTACAAAAGGATTTTTCGGACATTTTTATCGATTTCACTTAGATTTTGAGAGGTTTTCAATTTTTATATGGAATTTAATTGAATTTCGAAGGATTTCAAAAGATTTTCAACAAACTAAAAATTCTTAGAAATCTTCAAAAAATTCCACAAAATTCTTAAAAATTCTACAACATTTTTTTAAAATCGGAAAAATATCTTGAAATTCTTTAAAATTATTAGAAATCTCATAAAATACCATGAAAACCTTTAAAATTTCGCAAATTTTTAATAAGACTCTTAAATTATTTTAAAATGCCTTAAAATCCTCTAAGATTTTATGAAATCCTTAAAAATCACGAAATCTTTTATAAATCATAAAAATCCTTTAAATTCTCTTAAAATCATTTAAAAATCATTACAATTCCTTACGATACGTTAAAATCTCTGAAAATTCCTCGAAATTCCACAAACAAATTTTTACAAATTTTTCCTTAAAAACCTAGAAACTGTTTGAAATCTCTTAAAATTTCATACAAAACCATCCAAAAACCTTAAAATCCGTTAAAATATCTTAAAAAACCTCTAAATTTTGCAACATTCAAAATCCACTAAAGTCCTTTAAGATTATCAGAAACTCGTCGAAATTTCGAAATTGTACGCCAAGATTTAAAATCCCGAAAACCTTTTTATAAAAGCTATAAAATTGCACAAAAATTTTCAAAATCATTTAAATCTTTTGAAGACCACGTTAAAATTCATGATAATCACTCAAAATTCCTAGAACGTCTTCAAATTACTTAACATTTAATATCCCTGTAAATTATTAGAAATCTCGCTAAATTCCATGAAATCTTTAACAATTTTACACAATTTTTTAAAAAGTAGAAAAATCTCTTAAAATCCTTTAAAATTATCAGAAATCTCATAATAATCCATCAAATCCATAAAAATTTCACCATATCTTTTAAAAAACGACTAATTTCTTGAAAGTCCTTAAAAATTGTGCCTTTGAAATCCTTTTAAATTCTACTAAACCTTTTAAAATTTGTTTAATTAAAATATTAAATATCTGATAAAATTCGATGAAATCGTTTAAAATTCTCACAAACTCTTTCAAAGATCAAAAAAATCTTTTTAAATCACTTAAAATTATTAGAAATCTTATAAAATTCCATAAAATCCCTCGAAATTTGTAAATTTCACGAAAACTTTAGAAATCAATGAAATGCTTTGAAATCTTTTTAGATTCTTAGAAACCTCTTAAAATCCCTCCAAATTACAAAACATTTAGAATCCCTTTTAAAATCGCTAAGAATTCTTAGAAATCTCTTAAAATTTCTAGAAACCTCTTAACATTTCTCAAAATTTCAAAACGTTTAAAATCTTTTAAAATTCCTTATAACTTTAAAAATTCTCTTGAAAATTCATGAATTCCGTTAAAATTTCGCGAAAATATCCTGAAACACCTTAAAATTCTACGAAATCTTTTTAAAATCCTAAAAATCTTTGGAACTTCGTCAAAATCACTTGAAAATGTTCAAAATTCAGTAAAATTCCCAAAAACCTCTTGAAATCCCTTGAAATACACAAAAATCTTAGAAATCCCTTAAAATTGCGTAAATTCCTTTAAAATTTCACAAAATATCCTAAAATCCCTTAAAAGTCTACGAAATCTTTTTAAAATCCTGAAAATCTTTGGAACTTCATCAAAATCACTTGAAAATGTTCAAAATCCAGTAAAATTCCCAGAAACCTCTTGAAATCCCTTGAAAATCCACAAAAATCTTAGAAATCCTTTAAAATTGCGTAAATTCCTTTAAAATTTCACAAAATATCCTAAAATCCCTTAAAAGTCTACGAAATCTTTTTAAAATCCTAAAATTCTTTTGAATTTCATAAGAGAATCACTTAAAAATCTTCAAATTCCCTTAAAATTTCTAGAAACACGTGTGTTGGTTTACTAGTAAATGTAAAAACGAAAAATAAAAAAAGTTCGTCAAATTAGACGCCTGCAACTTCAATCAATTGCTTATAGGTATTACTGCAGATAAAATTCCAGTAAACTTTCAAAGGCGAAAATGAAAAATTCACGTCACATATCACTTTTTCATTATAATTATGGCACGCATCTAATCAATTAAGAGTAACTGGTGGTTAAAGAACTGCAAATTGGCCGTCATTGCCTCTTGCGTGAGCTTATATCTAAGGTCGGGACGAACTAGTTAACACGCTGTGTCTAATAAATCCTTCGAATCTGTGTCGAAAGTATAAGTCCTTCGAGATTTCTTGCAGAGAAAGAAAAACCTGATTCTCTTGCAAAATACCGGGAATCTAATGTAACCGTTATATTTATATATCTAATGCAATTGACCTGGTAATGATAAATAACGAAGTTTACGACCTTCATAGCGACTTTGTCAAAGGCGAGTTTTCTCCTTTTACTGTCTACACACGAATTATAATCGCTCCGTTTTTTAAATCCATTGTCTTTTCGGGTCACTTCACATTTTTTCGCGTTTTTATATTTCGACAAAAGTACAGATGTTAAGCAATTTTCAAAGGGTGACCTTAAATCGGTCCCGATATACAAATTATGTATTTTAATTCTTTCCATGATTCGGTTTTTATAACAAAAAAATGATCAGAAGCATTAATTTTTTGCATCGTGTAGAAATTAAAATTCCCAAAAAACCAAATGCAGAGCCTAAATGGCCATCAACTTATTTAAATGAAATTGAGTCATTTAAATCAATTTCCTTATCTTATATGTATGCAATTTCAATCTGATGTTTAAATATGCACTTTTATCTAATTACTGCTCTCCTGAAACGGATGTTTCCGCTGAGATGTAATGGCCAGAAAAAAAATAACAGCCTACGCTCGTTGAGTGCTAATTTCGCAAAATGTCAAACAGTGAAATAGAGGCAAGCTTACAAAGATTGCATGTCAAGGTCGCAAACATTTTCCGACTTTGAATACCCAAGTACCATATCATCATGAAGCATGTCCACTAACGAAATGGCATATTACGTGAATATTATAAAAAAAAGTTTGCAATTGTCAATTTTACATAAAATATCTTGCATAAAAAGGTGTATGCATTGACTTATGCATTTATTTATTTATGACTTGTGCACTTTAGAATTTATAGAAGATTCATTATAAGCGATAAACATTAGAAAGTGATTTGTGACCTATAAAACGTCTCTGCTCTGTACTGGTGATATAATATTTGATAGAGAGTCATTGTTCTTCATACTTTATAATTTATATAAACCATCATATTTTACACCGAGGAAAGAAAAGTGATTTCCTTTGTGGAAAGGTTTCTTGCCCAATATTGCTCTTTTAGCAAAAACCAATTACCGCAATAGCCAATATTTGGATATCATATAAAAATGGATATCAGATAATAATTGAACATACAATTCAGTATTAAAATCGGAAATCCTGGCATTTGCACCAGTTTTTATTGGTTTTTATAAACGAGGGCAGAAGGAGAGAAAGAAAAGAATCTTGGGCGCGCCCACCACCCATTGTCCTGTCTGTTTCTCAATTCACCTTCGTTGGGATTAAACGGGTTGCATGTTTCCACGTTAGCTGTGAAAATAATATAATAAGTGCCCCCCAGTATCATAAGAATCCTGATTTACCATCTGAACCAAACAATACCATGTTCGAAAATTGAAAAATAATTCGCAGCGCATGTACGGTTATGTATTTACTTTTTTAATCATTCTTAATATTTAGTTGAAATTTCAGACGTCTTCTGGCGATTTTTTTAGAATTATTGAAATACAAATATCAATAATAAAAATTTTCCAAAGTTTCCAAAACGTAAAATTTATTCTATACCCAGCATTGCCTAGAATTTTTAGAGATTTCATTATAGAATTTTAAAGAATTTTAAAGGAAAGATTTTAGATGATTTTAAGGAATTTCAAGGGATTTCAAGAAATTTTATTAAATTTAGATTTATATTAAATTTTAGGGAATTTTGAAGGATGCTAAGAGATTTTGATTGATTTTTAGGATTTAAAGGGAAAAGATTGTTTCTATTTTACAATATTTCAAGAACTTGCACTGATTTTCACAAATTTAAAGGAATTGGAAGAGATTTCAAGAGATTTTAATGAACTTCAAGGGATTTTGATATAATTTAAACGATTTTAAAGAATTTAGAGATTAAGGGATTTTAAAGGATTTCATTAGAATTAATTTCTTGAAATTTCTGAAAATCATTTTAAATGTCTTGAAATCTCTTGAAAATTCTTAAACTCTCTTGAATTCATTTAAAATCCGTTGAAATTTCTTTTAATTTCCTAAAATTACTCAAAATATCCTAATGTCTCTACGAAATCCCCTAAATATCTTGAAATCTCTTTAAAATTCTTAAAATCCCCTAAATACATCTCAAATCCATTGAAAACCCTTAGTCATTTAAAATAATTTAAACATCTCGAAATCATTTCAAATTTTCTGAATCTATTGAAATCCTTTAAAATATTTTGAAATTTTTGAAGAAGAATAAAATTCTAAGTAGTCGTCTGAAAATTCAGCCCAATTTTTCAAGAATTAATTGATACAATTCATGACAATTTCATGAGATTTCTAATAATTTTAATAGATTTTAAAGAACGTCTAGAGACTTTAAATTTTATCGTATAACTTACAGAATTTCAAGCAGTTTCTCAGAATTTTATGCATTTTTCACGAATTTTAAAAGATTTCAAGAGACTTTTATGAGTTTTACATTATTTTATTGGGTTTTAAGAATTTTAAAGTTGTCAGGTAATTTTATTGATTTCTCTAATTTTTAAAAGATTTTGTAGAATTTCTAAGGATTTCATGGAAATTTGATAATATTTCTGAAGATTTTAGGAGATTCTAGATGTTAAGAAATTCCAAGCGTTTTTTTTAATGGATTTTTACAGATATTTGCTAGTTTTAACTTGGATGTCAAGAGATTTATAATTTTAATGGTTTTTGTGGATTTTCAAGGGATTTAAAGAGGTTTTGGGAGTTTTAAGAAATCTTAACGAATTCTAAGAGATTGCAAAGAGTTTTAAATCGTTTTAAGGAAGTCAAGAGATTTTACTAATTTTAAAAATATTTTATGGAATGTACAAGAATTTTGTAAAATTTTGTGTGATTTATAATGATTTTAAAGGATTTTATGATTTTTATGAGACTTTATTGAATCTTTAGGGGATTTCATCGAATTTTAAAGAATTTTAAAGGATTGCTAAAGATTTTAAATGATTTTAAGGAATTTCAAGAGATTTCAAGAGATTTTATCAAATTTAGATGTATTAAATTTTAGGGAATATCAAAGGATGCTAAGAGATTTTGATTGATTTTTAGGATTTAAGGGGATTTTTAAAAGTGTTGAAAGGGTTGTTAAAATATTTTTTCTATTTTACAAGATTTTAAGAACTTTCACTGATTTTCACAAATTTAAAGGAATTGGAAGAGATTTCAAGAGATTTTAATGAACTTCAAGGGATTTTGATACAATTTAAACAATTTTATTGAATTCATTTAAAATCCATTGAAATTCCTTTTAATTCCCTAAAATTACTCAAAATATCCTAAGGTCTCCATGAAATCCCCTAAATGCCTTGAACTCTCTTTAAAATTCTTAAAATCCCCTAAATTCCTTTAAAATCCATTAAAAGTCCTTAAAGTCACTTAAAATGATTTAAACATCTCGAAATCATTTCAAGTTATTCCAAATCTATTGAAATCGTCTAAAAATTTCGAAATTTTTGAAGAAGAACAAAATTCGTCTAATAAATAATCGTCTGAAACTTCAGCCCAATTTTTCTGAAATTAATTGCTACAATTCCTCAAGAATAATGTTACCACTCTTAAAATTCAATCACGTATTTAAGGAATGTGTTCAGAAAATTCTTAAGATGAAAACTTATTGAAAGAAAAGAACTGGAAATTCCTTACATGCGATCATGTTTTTCTATAAACTGTATTAAAAGTTCATGAATAGTTACATTCCTTCCATAGAAAACTATATATTGCGTTTCAGAGTCTATTTAAAATGCTATTTTGGAAGAATTTATTTTTTCTAAAGCTTTATGTTTATGTTAATAATAGGGCAAATGTTGATTACATAATTCTATTTTATTATTATAACTCTAGCAATTGTTATTAAATCTGACGACTGTTATTCAATAAACGCATGTTTTTTTCTTCGCGCGCATTGTCTCAGCATGCCGACTATAATACGTTTTGTTTGCTTTCAATGAAGAACAAGAAACATAAACTTTGCATCACATTGTCGCCTCGTACATATAAATATCAAAGGATCAATGGTGTAGTGGGCACACCTACTACTTAAGCATTTTTTCATTCTTTTCACTTCTCGTTGTCCTCAATGACTCGATCAAGAAAACTGGTGCAAGACGTATCAGGTTCTTGCAAGTTCAAAGTCAAAAACCATAATGCATATGGAATCAGATCATATCACAATATCACATCGACAAGCAGGGCGTGGAAGCATAAATAATAATAAAATAATAAAATCCCACTTTAAATAAAATTGTAATTATACATTTTAGCCATATTATAATCGTGAAAGTCTGTCTTTCTTGTGAAACTAATACTTAACATCTTATGCAATTATTTCTTAGATTATTTCTTATATAATTTATAATATGCATCTGTTTCTAATTAAAGTTGATGGCTAATCGATATTTTATTAAAAATTTCATACATATTATGTAAAATATTGTGCAAGACCATTTCATTTTATTTTTGTTTACTAGCAAAAATTTACCTGGCATCGATCGGGATTTTTAGAGATTTCAAGGGATTTTAAAAGATTTTGTCGAATTTTTAAGGATTTCATAGAATTTAACGAGATTTCTAGGAATATTTAAAGATTTTCATGAATTTTAACGTGGTCTTCAAAAGATTTAAATGTCTTTGAAAATTTCAAGGGATTTCATGGAATTTGATGAGATTTCTAATACTTTTAATGGATTTTTCTGCTAGTAAATAAAATAAAATTTCTTCCAGTGAATAAATAAAAAATGTATGATTTGGAATCTTTTTTATATATTTGTAGTCCAATAAATGTCAAATTAAAAAATCGTGAAATCTGAAACTTTAAGATTTTATTTTGAGAAAATGATATAAGTGCCTCGTTGTCAATGAATGTCATAATAATTTCCAGGTGGGAAAAAGTGGCGATTCTCTAAAATTGCCGAATCATATACATATATCAGTTATTCTATAGATAAATATTAAATAACCCTCATACACTGCATGTAAATATTCAATTATCATGATATTTTTAAAGATGAGCCACCCAGAAATATATATATACGCAGGGAATCAAAAGGTGAATCAACATACATATTTGACATTGAACTCTTGAGCTTCCTACACAAATTAGGAAAAATATCCACTGTATCATCATCAATTTTTAATTTGTCACGATTTTCATGCGCATTTCAAATCTGATTATGTTCTATTACTCACTTATCGTGGTTCTTTTAATTTTTACTTATCTGTTTTTTGGAGATTGCGTTTCTATATTATTAGTATTACTGAATCAAATAACATGAAATCATATACATATACGTGTTTTAAAAGAATTTGTAGAATTTAAAAGGATTCCGAAGGTTGAGTGAAATTTAAAGGGATTTTATGAGATTGTTCTAATTATTAAGATATTTTGTAGAATTTTTAAGGATTTTATGGTATTTGATACGATTTCCAAAGATTTTGAGAAATTTTTTGTGGATTTTAAGGGATTTCAAGAGGTTGTTAGGAGTTTTAAGAAATCTTAACGAATTTTAAACAACTTCGAAGGTTTTCATGAAATTTTAAGTGATTTGAAAAGATTTCTGGGTCTTTTAAGAGATTTTTAAGGATTTTCTAATTTTTAAAACATTTTATAGAATTTTTAGGATTTCATGGACTTTAACAAGATTTCTAAAAATTTTATCGTAAAATTTAAAGAATTTCAAGAAGTTTTTTCACGAATTTAAAACGATTTCAAGAGATTTTTATGAGTTTTAAAATATTTTATGAGGTTTAAAGGATTTTAAATTTTTTATCTAATTTTATTAAGGGATTTCAAAAGAATTCCTATACATATATAATTTTTAAAAGAATTTGTATAATTTTAAGGGATTTTATGAGATCTTTTTAATTATTAAAAGATTCATTGAAATTTGATAAGATTTCTAAGAATTTTAAGAGATTCTAAATGTTAAGAAATTCCAAGAGATTTCAAGAGGTTTTTGGGAGTTTTAAGAAATCTTAACGAATTTTAAGAGTTTTATTAGGTCATTTTAAGAAAGTCAAGAGATTTTACTAATTTTAAAAATATTTTATGGAATTTTCAAGAATTTTGTGTGATTTCTAATAGTTTTAAAGGATTTCATGATTTTTAGTAGGTTTTATAGAATTTTAAGGATTTCATCGAATTTCATGACATTTCTAATAATTTTAATAAATTTTAAAGGATGTCTAGGGAATTTAAATTTTATCGTATAATTTAGAGAATTTCAAGCAGTTACTAAGAATTTAAAAAAGTTTTCACGAGTTTTAAAATATTTCAAGAGATTTTTATGTCTTTTAGAGTATTTTATGAAAAAAAATTGTATTTTAAAGGATTTTAAATTAATTTTATTGATTTCTCTCATTTTTAAAATATTTTGTACAATTTCTAAGGATTTCATGGAAATTTGATAAGACTTCTGAAGATTTTAAGAGATTCTGGATGTTAAGAAATTCCAAGAGTTTTTTAAATGAATTTTTACAGATTTTTACGAATTTTAATTTGGATTTCAAGAGATTTATAATTCTAACTTCCAAAATTGTTTTGGGTTCAATTTGTTGAGTTTATGTCTTCTATTATGTATTATATACACGCTTATTATTATTATTATTATTATTCGCAATCGACTACATGAGACGAGCTCAAGAATTGAGACTTGAGACATGGAAACTTGGTTGGCGAGCGGTCGGCTCGGCTGCAGCGAGCAATACCATGGAATGGAATGGAACGGAACGGAATGGCAGGAGTGTTACAAAATATCAGCTTTCACCATATCAGCAGTTCAGCACTATGTTGTATCTGTAATTCTGTACGTATAGGCCGCGACGCTGAGCGTCGATGCCGTACCAGCCTGTGTGGAATAGCATATAATGCAAAACTCGATCGAACCTCGATCGTCTGTCAAGTCCGTCCAGAATCAATGAGAATATTTCATTTCCTGCTCATACAACATTTTCTCCCACATATGTGACACTCGTTCGCATAATGCTGATCAAATTGGATTAGAACTAGAAATAATGCCTGTTACGACGCCTAATACGTCCACAACAATAAGCAAAAAATAAATAATATATGCTTGTACATATATAATAGTTTGCTTGCTATTATATATATATATATTTGTATAATAGTTCAGTGTATATATATATATATATATATATATAATAGTTCAGTGTATATCCTGAAATCGAAATTTATGATAGAAAGCAAACATAATTGACTTACACTCTCACAGCATTATAGCATTATGGCGTCATATTATAGGAAATATCGATATGTGTGTATCATAGTTCATTCGACATTAGATAAGTTCTATGGAGGAATTTTGATTACACAGTACAAAGGTCTTGTTTCATACTTGTAAATTAACTTAATTTGACTTCATTTTAATTTTATTTGCAAATGCATTATTTAAGATTTAATAAGAAGAAAAATTATGTATGAAAGTAAGATGCAACCAAATTTATAGAATTTATTGTTATATTGTTAATGATGGAAGAGAATTACATGAAAGGGAAAATTTCATTGACTGTTTTATTCTGTATAAAGTATAGTATTCTGTATAATGTACAATATTCTGTATAATGTATAATATTCTGTAATAGTGTAAAGTAAGTAAGAGGCAGTCAATTAGTGAAGCATTCGAGATGTATATAATATGTGTAGATGTATTCAAAACATTATAAGTAGATCAAGATCACAGTGCATTAATTAATGTGACCTTTAATAAATTTGATCAGAATGAGATGCAATGCTTTGATATCTATTTCAAGTGTTTTTTTCTTTAATCAGACAATCGGGATCAAAATAATTGGATTTTGGAGATCAACGAAATTACTTTTTTCGAATAAAAACAATCGGTATGATTATGCGAATGAAGTTGTACAGATAATGATTGTACAGATGATTTGATCTGCAAAAATGGATCATTTTGATCTCAATTTAATAATCAAGATCTGTAGTCAATAATCTCGTAAAATTATTATTTTTCTTTAAACACAGAATATGTAAATGCTATCATGAACTGTAGAATTTATGTCTCCTAGATAAATAATTTTAATAGTAGCATAACTTCTAGTCACAAAATTTTCTACGATAAAAATTTTAAAGCAGGATATAAAAACGCGATGGATAAGAATATCAAATCCAGATATCGTAAAATCCTTGCACTTTCTTATGAATTTACATGAACAGGAATCATTTCAAAAATGATGTTCTTTACTGTTGGTGTGCTTTTTGCCTTTCTTTTCTCTAATGTACCTATTGGTAAGTATATAATAATAATAAATAATATTTAATTTGCAGTCCTTACTCTTTTAAACTTTATCTTGAATATAAATTCACATTAATTAAAATATTAACTCTTTTAGAAAAAAAATAATTTGACCTAATTATCAAATTTTGATCAATCCGATAAACCCCATTTCAGAATCATCAATTTGATTAACCAGATTTAATAGATCACATCCGATTAAACTTGATTAAAATAGACGGACTCAATGATAATTCGGAAAAATGGTGTCTATCGGATTTTTCAAAACTTAATCGGTCCCAGTCCAAAAATATCTTTTTGAAAATTCAAAAATTCAATTTTTTAAACATATTTCAAGTGGAATATAACTAATATAACATCTCTTCTAGAAAAATTATATTAGAGAACAATAATCGAAACACAATTGGTTGATTGTTCCGAATCAGGCCCTGGTAATTTTTTTTAGAAGGGAGTAGACTTAACTGACCCACATAGCTGTTTATTAATTATATTTGTTTAATTTCGATCTTTTGTTTTATATTTTTTGTAGAAGTTGCTGGACAAGTAGGGGCTAACAATCCTGGACAAATGGGGGTTAACAATCCTGGACAAATGGGGGGTAACCCTGGTGGACAAATGGGGAATGACTATGGAGGAGGAATGGGAACAACTGGAGGAATGGGAATGGGACCAACTGGAGGAATGGGAGGGGGAGGGGGAATGGCAGCAATGACAGCAATGACTGCAGTGGGAGCAATGGGAGGAATAGGAGGAGTAGCTCAAGTAGGGAGTGCAGTGACAGGAGGTCGTGGACGCGCTGGAGAATTTTTTACGCGCCTAAACGGTGGAATGGGAATGAATCCATATGGAACGGGAATGAATCCATATGGAACGGGAATGAATCCATATGGAACGGGAATGAACCATTATGGACCGGGAATGAACCATTACGGACCGGGAATGACCCATTATAGAGGTGTACATCCTGGACCAGACACACATCATCCTAATCATAGACCGGCACTTCATAGAGTATTCCAAGGTGTACGTCATGGCACGCGAGGTGGTGTCAGAGGTGGAAAATAATGCATCATATTAGAGGCTTTTTACGAAAATTACATGATTTTTTGTATAGTCGTATCTTATGTAAAAAAGAGATGTTACTAATATATATTGTTGTTGAAAACCTGACTCGTTCCTTTGAATATATATTGCGCAAAATTTGTGTGAAGTTTCACGGAATTTTGTATAATTTTAACTAATTTTAAGAAATATCAATTGATTTTGCGAAATTTAAAGGAATTTCATATAAGATTTCAAAGAGTTTTTAGTCATTTTAAAAATTGTAACGATTGGTTGTGGAATTTTAAGGAATTTTATGGAACATCAAGGAATATCAAGGAGAATTAAATGATTTTACGAAATTTGAAAAAATTGCACTAGATTTTGAAGAATGTTAAAGACATTTTAAGATATTGTATGGGGTATTAAGTAATTTTAAAGACTTTTAAGGAATTCACTTGATTTCATGGAATTTTAAATAATTTTAAGGGATTTTACAATATTTTAGGGAGATTCTAAGTAATTTTAAACGACTTTAAGGTATTTTATGAATTAAGTAAGATATTAAGTAATTCTAAAGACATTTACATAATTATGTAGTTCCAGATATTTTAAAGGATAAGGATTATATTGGATTTTCACGAATTTCGAAAAATTTCATAAGATTTCATGTGGGATTTTAAGTAATTTTATGGGATTTGATGATATTTTGGGGATATCTAGTGATTTCAAGGACTTTTAAGGAATTCAAGCGATTTTACGAAACTTCAGTGGATTTTCAGAAATTTTAAGAGATTTAATCAGATTTCAAGAGACTTTAAATTAATTTTGCGAAATTTAAAGGAATTTCATAATATTTCAAAGAAATTTCAGTAATTTTAAGGATAATAACGATAGGTCGTGAAATTTTAAGGAATTTTATGAACATCAAGAAATATCAAATCATTTTTACGCAAATTTAAGGAATTTCACCAGATTTTTGAAATATGTTAAAGTCATTTTAAGGCATTTTACGAGATTTCATTTAATTGTCGGGAACTTTAAGAGATTTCATGACATTTCATTGGATTTTAAATAATTTTAAGGGAATTTACGATATTTTATGGGATATTAAGTAATTTAAAGCATTTTTAATGGACTCAAGGAATTTTACGAAATTTCATTGGTTTTTAGTTATTTTAATGGATATCATGAAATCTCATGTAATTTTAAGTAATTTACAGGGATTTTACGATATTTTATGGGATATTTAGTAATTTCAAGGACTTTTAAGGAATTCAAGGGATTTTACAAGATTTCAGTGGATTTTCAGGAATTTTAAAAGATTTTATCAGATTTCATAGGTCTTTGAGTAATTTTAAGGTATAATAAGTGAATTTACGAAAATTAAAGGAATTTCACGAAATTTTGAAAGGTAAAAAAGCTATTTTAAA
The DNA here is from genome assembly GCA_900474325.1 of Synergus umbraculus. Taxonomy (NCBI): domain Eukaryota; kingdom Metazoa; phylum Arthropoda; class Insecta; order Hymenoptera; family Cynipidae; genus Synergus; species Synergus umbraculus. The sequence goes on along the minus strand of UCOK01009539.1, from coordinate 63,804 downwards.
GAATTTTATGAGACTTATCTATGTGGTTTTTATAAAAATTTCTCCTTTGCACTCAAATTAAAAAAAGATTTCTGTTTTTCTACAATTATTATAATTAAAATAAAAGATTCTCGTGAAATATAAGTTTTGACGAATAAGACTGCAAAAGTTGTATATTTACAATTTATTTTGTAGAGTTAGAAAAAAAATTTGTTCATTTAAACTAATTAAATTTATTTTAATATCTAGTAATGTTGAAGTCGCTTCTGGGATTAATTCCATTAATGCTATAGTACATAACATAATTTTCGTACTTATTTCCAACGAGTAGAAGTTTACAGAAACATAAATATGTAAATTTCACCTATATTTGCTCTAGTATAAATGTTATTTGGATAAGTGAAGTACATTAAAATATGGTAAGATCTTAAACCAATAAGATGTTAATGTCAACAATGTATAAGAGAATTATAAGAATCAGACGTGATACGTTCAAAATATATTGTATGTATATGAGTATTACACAAATTTGCATACTGGCAAATTTGAAGATGAAATTTCTGATGTGTCTCCAGGCGTCTTATGTCACATTTCTCGTAATCTTGTGACCGTCTCATGACGTATGCAAAATACAGAAAAAAGTGACATAAGATCTTTTCAGATTGTCCCATTGTCATCTTGAAAGTTTCTGCATTTTCATGCTTCCTATATAATTAATTTGCCAAGTGAATAATAGATAACGAACATTTTATACAATTTATAACATTTTATATAATTCACATATGACATATGTAGTTCGATTTTATGTCAAATAATGACTAAAATTAAGAACCTCTCAATATTTACCAGATTAAAATCGTTCACCATAAAATCAAACCAATAAATTCTCAATACATACAATGTAACAATTATTTCGTCTTGTTCATAGGTAATAATAAATTCAGTCGGTGGTCAAGTAAAAGGGCACACTTGTGAAAGTTGCAGTTTCAGATAATCACTTCAGAATGTTTAAACTTCTATATATATAGAACAACGTATTCCAGAATCACAAGGCAGTATTAAATATAAATAATAAAATGCTTTAACACAATTAGTGAAGGGCATTCGCGATTTTTAAATGGATGTTTAAAACGTTTTTAAACCTCGTTTCATATACTTTAGAATAAACATTTAAATAGTCTAGAGAAATTATTTTAATTACAATGAAAACGAGGTTTTCTTGTGCATAAAACCACTTACTTATTAAGTTATTTTCATAGTTCATAATAATTGTCCACAAGGAATTTACATACTAAAAAGTAGACTAATAACGAGAATTCAGGATATGGAAATTGGAAAGGTTACTTTGTTCTAATTTAATGTTTAGTAGAATAAACAACACTTTTTTAATGGTACATTAATAATAATGGTATTATTTTTCCCAGATTTTAGAAACATCCTTTCTTCGTCTTTTTATATAATACTGATAAAAACCCCGCCAATAAGGTAAATATCATATTTGCCTTTCTACTTATTCACGCCCAACGATTACAAAAGTCACTTATGCCACTGTTCCTGAAATATTTGCACTTTATGGAGAAACTAGCCTATAGATTACTCTCTTATTCTCTTATATATATTCACTCGCCTAAGTTTATATTCTACGAGCCGATTTACACTTGGGAATAAGCAATTCCGTTATATGTCTGACTAAAGTTACATAATTGGTAATATGTTTTGAAGGTTTTGTGCGTTATGGGAATTTCTCAAGTATGTTTGCACAGCATTGAAGACGTAAATTCAGCACTCTCCGATATTTATCTGATTCTGTGCTACCAAAAATCCAAGAAAAGAAAAAAGAATCGTAAACGTCAAGTGGATTCTTTCCTAGTGTCCAACTGTCCACTCGCATAAAATTAAGTTCGCTCTGGTCAGCAGGAATCATACAAAAATAATTATCTGTGTGCTTAATTCACGAATTATTATTTATTTATTTCTAGAAAAGTTTTTCAAAATAAGACAGATGCAATCTTAATTTGCAATCGTCTCAATTTGCACCTTTTTCAATATTATTATTTTATAAAATGATGAAGAATAAAGAATAAATCAAGAATTTTGTTAAAGAATATGACATGGATGAGGGAAAATATTATGAGTTTTATTATGAGTTGAGATTAATTTTATAAACTACACACTTTCTCCATTCATTTTGCATTTTGTATCAATTACTATAAATTTTTTCGATTAATAATGAGCCGATTATCTCATGTCTGTGTATCGACGACCCCTGCGATTGTAAACACCCACCCACATTCACGTGGAGCTCCACGTGAGCCAGCGAGCTCAATGCTACTATGGAAAGTAAAGTTTTTTTTGTCATTCTCATGCGGGCAACCGTACACGTCTTATATTGTCGCTAGTGAGTGTCCTGTGGCAACTTTTAATCTAGGACGTATCTTATTCACTTTCATGAACGAGCAATGGGCATTCGCTTTGATTTTCAACGAACTTCCGAACAGGTGGGAAAAACTTAGCCAGCCATGCATCAATTATATAGGTTCTTCTATAAGAATGCCAAGTGCTTTTTTCATTTGAAATAATTTCTCTTGAACTAGTATGTAGACCAACACGTGCATGATTATTTGTTTTACTTAATCTTATAACTTCAAGTCATGAAAAATGAAATTTATAATCAATGAAATTTTGCTGAATCAAATTTAGAGAGTATCCAGGATTTTAGGGACATTTCGTTACATCTTTGGTTCCATCACTTTTTTTATGAGTTCCAATATATTTTGATAATTTTATTAAGGAATTTCAAGAGATTCATAATTTTAATAGTTTTTGAGGATTTTCAGGTATTTCACAATGTTTCGAAGAATTTTACTGGGTTTTCATCATTTTCAAGTGATTTTTACCAAGTTCTAAAGATTTTTAGGATTTTAAAAAGATTTCGTAGAATTTTAAGGTGTTTCAGGATATTTTTTCGGAATTTTAACGGAATTCATGAAATTTCAAGAGAATTTTTAAAGTTAAGGCGAATTTTAAGGAATTTTGAATGTTATGAAATTTTGAGGAATATTAAGAGGTTTCTGAGAACTTTAAGAGATTCCAACGAATTTTAAGCGATTTCGAAGGTTTTCGTGAAATTTTAAGTGATTTGAAAAGGTTTCTGGGTGTTTTAAGAGATTTCAAATGATTTCATAGAGATTTAAAGAACTTTAAGGGAATTTTAAATGTTGCAATATAATTTTCAGGAATTTTAAAAAAAGTTACGAGATATTAATAATTTTTGAGAAATATTTTATGAAATTTTGTGAAATTTTATAAGATTTCTAAAAATTTTAAGAGATTTTATGATTTTTAGAAGATTTTATAGAATTTTCAGGATTTCATGGACTGTATCAAGATTTCTAATGATTTTAATGAATTTTTAGAGACTTTTGCGAATTTTAACTAGGATTTTAAGAGATTTTAATAATTTTAATAATACTTTATGGAATTTTAAAGAATTTTGTGTGATTTTTATAATTTGAAGGGATTTTGTGAGTTTTAAAAGATTTTATAGAATCTAGAATTTCATGAAATGTAAAGAAACTTTAAATGTTATCGTAGAATTCTAGAATTTTAATAAGTTTCTGGGAATTTTATAGAGGGATTTCAAAAGAATTTCTATACCTAAGATTTTTAAAAGAATTTGTAGAATTTAAAAGAATTTCGAAGGTCGTAGTTTAAATTTGAAGGGATTTTATGAGATTGTTCTAATAATTAAAAGATTTTGCAAAATTTTTAAGGATTTCATGAAATTTGATAAGATTTCTAAGAATTTTAAGAGATTCTAAATGTTAAGAAATTCCAAGAATTTTTTTAATGGATTTTTACAGATTTTCACTAATTTTAATGGTTTTTGTGGATTTTTAAGGATTTCAAGAGGTTTTTGGGAGTTTGAAGAATTCTTAACGAATTTGAAGAGATTTCAAACGGTTTTACAGCGTTTTAAGGAAGCCAAGAGATTTTAATAATTTTAAAAATATTTTATGGAATTTTATCGAATTTTGTGTGATTTCTAATAATTTTAATGGATTTTATGACTTTTATAAGATTTTATAGAATTTTAAGGATTTCATGGATTTTCATGAGATTTCTAATAATTTTAAGATGTTTTCACGAATTTTGAAAGATTTCTCTATTTTTTAAAAGATTTTGTAGAATTTTTAAGGATTTCATGGAAATTTGATGAGATTTCTGAAAATTTTAAGAGAGTCTAAATGTTAAGAAATTCAGAGTTTTTAAAATGTATTTTTAGAGATTTTTGCTAATTTTAATTTTGATTTCAAGACATTTATGATTTTAATCGTTTTTGTAAATTTTTAAGGGATTTCAAGAGTTTTTTGTGAGTTTTCAGAAATCCTAACGAATTTTAAGGAATTTCGAAGGTTTTCCAGAAATTTCTTCGAGACATTTCGTGACACCACTTTTTTAAAATAGGACCGCATTCATAATTTAATCCTCTAACTTTTATTTCGTAATAATCATTATCATCGTAATAAATTTCCAAATAACTGAAGCTTAGAAGTTATACAATAAAATTAGAAATTGTGAGCATATATATGTAAATTGACTGGCGTCAATTGTTTCATTTTATTGACATAGTGAAAACTCACTATTAAAAAAAATCTCTCACACTATGAACTTTAAGGAAAAGGCCGATATTTATTTTCTAATTTATGAGCAGAGAGAACGGGATCCCCGTAGAAAATCCCTATAGATACATCGTTCTTTCCCACTCCTCAATCTCTTTCCTAATCTCGCCTAATCTAAATCTAACACATGCCTTTGGAAAATTGGATGATCTGAATCGAGAAAACGAATGTCGGCCTACTTAAAACACGAACTATTCGTCGTGAATACTTATCGAAAGGTAAGTTTTCTCCTTGCGTGAAAGTGCCAAGCGTCGAATAAAACTTTGACTTGAATCGAAAGGAAAAAAGGAGTAAAGTCACCAGGCTGGGCCGAAAGTAATGTCGAAATGCAAAAATGTCTCAAGGATTGTCATGATGCAAATAAAAGTTGAGATGTGACGATCTCTTGCGATTTCTTATGGCAAAAATCCTTCTTACTTTTATAGTGATACAACATTTGTACATATTTAACACTATTTTCCGGTTTGAATAACTAGAATTCTGTATAACTAGAGTTTTGGTTTATTCTACTCAGAACGTTTTTTGAGTAATGCATGCAAGAGAAATTATCGAGATAAAGAATCATTTTATTAATTAGTAACAGCTTCGCCCTCCCGCGGGGAAAGTGACGAAAAATGGAGTCAATTGCAAGATATAAGAAGAAATTGAGTAAACGGCGAAACAGATTCCGTTATGCAAAAGAAAATTGTCATGCTTCGCCTTTCAAGAAAGTAGCCAGGCTTTTAAGAATAATAACTTATTTCTCAATAGTTATGCAATCGTCAATTAATCCCTTTTATTGTTCTTTATCATTTTTTTACAGTTTATTTTTTCTAAATAAGAATTTCTCAATCTATGCATTTCAGTTGCAAAAAATTTCATTAATTTAACTGAATTAAAATCATTTTTATGAAATTATTTAAATAGAGACACTTTATAAGACGTCACTGACTTTTGACAGTGACATTCGCAAAAATGTGCAACTGAACTGATTTGCTATCGTATATAATAATCAGAAACGCAAGACTGCCTGTCCTGAATATAAAGAACTTCATTTCTTGAATGGAACAGTGTCATTAATCCCAATAAAAAAAGAAGAAGTTTATATTCATATTAATAATAATTTTATTAATTTTTATATTATATTAAGTTTTAAAGAAGTTTTTTATTCATTTAATTCAAAAATAATTTAAATAATACAACAATTTATAAATTTAGTATAACATTTATTCTTACTTTTGAATTTTACAAAAAAAAAGTATGAACAGATTACGAAAATAATCAATTTTCCCGAAAATAAAATATTGTTTAACAATGAAAATAAGATGTTAAAAGGAGGCTTTTAACAAGGATTAATACGTGTTGAATATCATAACACAGTTTTTAATATCTCGTCGACTATATATATTTATGTTTTTCTGTGGGATGGAGGTTGACTGATTTCCTCGTCTCGAGAATAATTAAGAAGGATCCGCTTAATAAATCGACTTTATCGTTATTGTCACCATTAGTATTAAAATAAGCAACAGAGCCGGGCAAAATAATCAACAACGAGCACCAGAAGAGAAAGGCTATAGTCACTATAGTCTTCTCTCAAAGTTTAAAGACTGACATTATTTGAATAACCATCCTGTCCATACCTTTACATCATTTTCAACAATAATCAAATCTCGATTACGTTATACTTCGTAATTTCCATACATTACAATTTCCATCGACTTTTTTTTTAAATCTCCTACACGGAGAGAAAGCTATGGTTGGGCCAACCATAGATATTGAAAAATATGGGGCAACCATATCTATGGTTGCTGCAACCATATCTATGGTTGCTGCAACTATAGCTTGGTCAGCGCAACCATTCAATTGCTTAGCTTATCTATTTTTTTGGTTGCGTCAACCAAACTATGGTTGTGCTGACCATACTATGGTTGCACCAACCATAGCGATATGGTTGCCCCATATCTTTCAATATTCTATGGTTGGACCAACCATAGCTTTCTCTCCGTGTAATATAGGCCAAACAATAATTTTCTAAAGTAGATAAAAACATATCAGCGACAAAATTCCCTATTCAAGATTCATACGAAAATAAATAACAAGGAAATAACTTCAATTTCTGCATTTTTAGAGTTTAAACTTTCTCCTTTAAAATTGCACTTAGTTATTATAAGTTATACTATTTTTTAGTTATACTATTTTTTAGTTATACTATTTTATAGTCATCTAGTTTATTACTTATTTTCAATCAGTTTTTTTTAGGAGAGTAAAAATAAATTGAATAAAATGAATTTGATTAAAAATTTATTTCCAGCAACTGCGCGTGAAGAAAGTGAATTGAAAAAGTATGTGTGAACTCCCTCGTTAATGCTAATAACTCTCGCAGGTTTTAATAACTGCCGAGGTTCTTATATCTTATAAAAAGGTAAAAGGTGGGGGAAGGGGAAATACCGCTATAGGTGAAGATAGTTATCGAACTCAGTGGGTATATAACATTGTGTATATGAATATCATGCGCGATCCAGCGATTCCGACCACTTTCATTTTGTTCCTCTCTGACACAATCCCGGCTGTTACACTTTCCTCGAGACAGATACGCCGCTTTAAGAGAGTACAGCCGGTTACTCTCGTTTTCGATACAGACAGCGTTGGCGTGCGTACAGACCATAACATTTTATGCTGCTCTGTAATCCACTATTTTCTTAATAATTCCACTATATTTCTAAAGCTGAGTCATATTTCTTTAAATGCAAAATAGAGTTTGGGAAAAATTCATGATCGTGTCGATTATAATGAAAAATATTTCATATTTATTTGTATTCTAAAATATTTTGTATTTATTTGCATTCCAAAAATAGTTCATATTTATTTGCATTCGAAAATATTTCATATTTATTTGCATTACAAAATATTTCATATTTATCTGCTTGACAAAATATTTCATATTTATTCATTGCATTCCAAAATATTTAACTCACAAACGAAAAAAAAGTCTGGTTAATGTTATTAGATGCGTCTGGTTAAAACTTAAAAGATTTATAATAAAAATTTCCAGAAAAATTTTAATCAGTTTCTGGGAATTTTAATTGAAGGATTTCAAAAGAATTTCTATACATATACGATTTTTAAAAGAATTTGTAGAATTTAAAAGGACTACAGATTGTAGTAAAATTTTAAGGGATTTTATGAAATTGTTCTAATTATTAAAAGATTTTTTAGAATTTTTAAGGATTTCATGAAATTTGATAAGATTTCTAAAACTTTTAAGAGATTCTAAATGTTAAGAAAATCAAAGATGTTTTTTTAAATGAATTTTTAGAGATATTTGCTAATTTTAACTTGGATGTCAAGATATTTATAATTTTATAAAAGAGTTTGTAGAATTAAAAGGATACCGAAGATTGTCGTAAAATTTTAAGGGATATTATGAGATTGTTCTAATTATTAAAAGATTTTGTAGAATTTTTAAGGATTTCATGGAATTTGATATGATTTACAAAGATTTTGAGAGATTCTAAATGTTAAGAAATTCCAAGAGTTTATTATGAATTTTTAGAGATTTTTGCAAATTCGGACCATTTTCAAGAGATTTTGACGAAGTTCTCAAGATTTTTAGGATTTTAAAAAGATTTCGTAGAATTTTAAGCTATTTCAGGATATTTTCGCGAAATTTTAGCAGAATTCATGAAATTTTAAGAGAATTTTTAAAGTTATAAGGAATTTTAAGAGATTTTAAACATTTTTAAATTTTGAGAAATATTAAGAGGTTTCTAGAAATTTTTTACGTTTTCTAAGTGATTCTTACGAAATTCAAAAGAGTTTTAGGATTTGAAAAAGATTTCGCAGGATTTTAAGGGATTTTGGGATATTTCGTGAAATTTTAAAGGAATTTAGGCAATTTTAAGAGATTTCTAAAAATTCTTAGCGATTTTAAAAGGGATTCTAAATGTTTTTTATGGGGTTTTAAGGAATTTTAAATATTATCCTGGAATTCCAAATAATTTTAACTTATTTTAAAAGATTTCTGAAAATTGCGAGGGATTTTATGGAATTTTATGAGAATTCTAATAATTTCAAGTGATTTAAAGAGATTTTTCTGATCTTTAAAAGATTTTGTGAGAATTTAAACGGATTTCATGAAATTTGACACGAGATCTAAAGATTTTAAGAGATTCTAAATGTTAAGAAATTTCAAGAGTTTTTAAAATAAATTTTTAGAGATTTTTGCGAATTTTAACTTGGATGTCAAGATATTTACACTTTAAATAATTTTTAAAGGATTTCAAGAGGTTTTTGGGAGTTTGCAGAAATTTTAACGAATTTTATGTCACTTCGAACGTTTTCAAGAAATTTTAAGTGATTTTAAGTCTTTTGTGAAGTTTCGAGGAATTTAAAGAGATTTCAAAATGTTTCAGAGAATTTAAAGGAACTTTGAGGAATTTTAAATCTTATAATAAAATTTCCAGGAATTTTAAAAAGAAGACAAGAGACTTTAATAATTTTAAGGGATTTTCTAATTTTTTAAAGATGTTATAGAATTGTCAGGATTTCATGGATTTCTAATAAAAATTTCCAGAAAAACATCTAGTAAAAAAATTCTGGTTTCACTGAAAAAATAAAATAAAAGAGAATTGGCTGGATTTCATATTTAAAATAGTCAAAATGCGCTTTTTTCTTGGAATGTAGTATGTTTTTCTATTTCAAATTGTATAATAATTTTTACCAAAAAAATAGCAGGGTTTACAATTTTCTTAGTCTATTTTAAATTCAGCCATTTTCCTTTTTCCGTATATTCTTACCAGAATTTTTTTTAGTGCAACTTGCATATGCACATAGAACAAATATTTATCTAAATTAGATTAGAATACTCCAAACTAATTAAGGATATATATTCTAGTTTAGCTTGCGAAATTCGAAACCACTTTCACATAAAAATCGTCGAGTCAATCATTATTTATCAAAGTTATGTAACTGCACTTTCGGCACTCTTTGTTCGCTCTTTCTTCATCTGATAATGTTATTTTACAATTGACTGATTAATATAATTGTCTGTCAATAAAACAAAACTTGGATAAAAAAAAATCAGGGCTACTTGTTAATAAAAAGTGACGGAAGTCAAATAAAACAAGCAAATCGTTTCTACCATCGAGAAAAACAAGCACCAAGCTAAATTTGTATACAAAACTAATACCTCTCCACAATTAATTGATATAAAATAATTAATAGGTAAAAACAAATAAAGAAATCTTTATGCACAACCACAACTACCTAAATCACGAAATATTCAATATACACGAATATATCGGTATATATTTGCAGATTATCCAGAATGTCACGAGTCACGGATAAAATTTATGTTTACACTTTATGCACGTATGTATTGCACGTCGCGGTGCGTTTCTGTCGAAATAATTGTATTCGATTAATTAGACCCGCATATATATAACACATCACCCAAAAGGGAAAAATTTTCAGCGATGAGGGCAAACTGTATGCCGTCTTTGTTAAATATACCCACTTGACAGAAAAATGTAAATTGGTGTTGTTTGTGAAAGAGCTAGCATTTTAATCAGCGCTAATTAATTATTCGCATAAAAAAAAAGATTAAAAAATTTACATGTCTTCGCATTTAAATTATAACAGTATCTATTACTGATATATATCAGGCCACCTGTTTTTTATAGTAGATGACTTAATTTTTCTAGCATTATTCATTTGTTGACCGTCAACATTTATTTATTGATATTATTCATCAAATTCTTACTTGATTAGAACATTCACTTCTGCAATAATTCCTAATCATTCAAAAATTCGAAATGTCAATCCATGTAATAAAGTATTTAGTTTTTCTAAGCTAATTCATTTCTTTCTTTCTTTTATTTCATCCTTTCTGACTTTCTGTTTTTTTTTTTTAACTAGGTGCTGTTTTTTACTGTTTTTTAATACTTTGAGATTTAAAATTGCACATTAGGCAAAAACGAGATGAACAATGCGGATATTGTTTAAACTTTGAAAGCAGGAAGTGTGAGTGTCTCAAGAATTATGACTTATCTTCAAATGTTTTCTAAACACTCGCATCTTTCGTACGTCACGTGGTTTACCGGCATATTGCACAGGTGGTTGCTTGAGGACACAAGCATGACGGAAGCAATTATTATTCTCAAGAGAAACAAGAAAAAACAAACAAAATCAAGGAAAAAGCCAGGGAAGATAATTTTCAATTAATTTCACATAGTTTTCAATTAATTTCAAATAGTTTTCAATCAATTTCAAATAATAAATCATTTTCAAGCAATCTTTTAAGTACTCACGTCATTTATGGCTGATGGGTGTAGAACAGTGTCGATCGGACTTAAAATCCTCACCGATCTTCATGTTTCCATTGTAACAATAACCAAGATCCTGGGCACCCTCACAACAATGATTTTTTAAAATAAAAAATGCTCACTCGATTTTATCCAAATTTCAAGAAATTCTTAGTGAAATTTCTTCCTTCGGAACTTCCTTTGCTTCTCTCTCGAAAAACCAAAACCAATCTTCCGCTCTGCGTTCGCCGAAATTAATTAAATTAATTAAATTAATTTCTTCTTTCTCAAATTTTCCGAGATTTTTTTCCGAGATCTTCTTTACTTTTCGGGGTTCACTTCACTGAGAACACACTGCAAGCCTCGTTCGCCTTCGCTGCTTAAAAACAAAATCTGTTGGCATTTTCGTAAACCGAGGAAGCAGAAAAAAATTTTAATTTGCTGCGGTGACGAGAAAAACGAGTTTTTTTTTTTAATCGAGGCCCCGTTTCGGTTGAGATCGATATCCATAAAGACTCGTCTTCCCAGTTACGCAAACTGGCGAACAGTTACAAAAGTCCGTGTGCCTTTGAGTTAAGCAAATTAGAAGTATTTTTTATTCGCACGTGGATTTACGAAAAATTTTCCATGTTTCGAGAATTCATTACATTTTTTAGGAAATTAATTGAAATTATTAAGTGGAAATAACTAAATTAAGTGAAAATAATTACATTAAGTGAAAATAATAATATTCATGAAATTCAGGAAAAAGTTTGATAACATATATATATATACATTTATACATTTTTGCAGAAATTAAAAGAGATTATGAAAATGAGAGTTCAATATCAAGTTATCGGTAAATTAATATCCTAATGAAAAAATAGATTTTAAAATAAAGTTTTCTTTCAAAAGAAGAAATACGAAACTTACTTAGATTAACGAAATCTTTTACTGACCAATATGGCTATATATATATATATATCCAATATGGCTATGAAATTTCAAACCAAGAAAGTTTATAAATTTTATTGTAGCAATCACTGCCATTAGCCTTATCTACTCATTAGAATTTTAGTTTACAGTTTTACAGTTTTATTCAAGGTTGTTTGACAAGCCAATTCCAAATTTCTTGAAAATTGAGATTCTCGAGTCGTTTGTCAATTAGTTACACGTGGTTTGAATTAATCAAGTAAATTGATTCGTCTCTGTGTTCTGCACATGATTTGAAAGTTATTTAACAGAAAATCATTCTCAATATAGAAATATCCAATATAAGTATTCAATATAAATAATATTTTACATATTAATATTTAAGTTTCTGTTAGAAAAATTGCAAAGCTGTTTATAAATTCAAAAACCAACGTAAAGAGGTGTAACAACTGCATTTGGATTTATTTTCCCAGTTTATTACGTGTTTTACGTTTTTTGTACGTACATATATATGTATATATGTATCCTCCGACTTGTGAGAATGACACTTTCCAAATGAAGAAACAATAACATTTTGAATCACTCACAAGAAACTTCGTAACATCACAATATGTTTCATAGTGTGCATAACAAAGGCCGATTTCATATTCTGTCTCTCTTAAGCCCTTTCTATTTCACTCGCGGTGAATGCTCAAGACTCATATGTGTTCAGTTTCCTCTCTTTCAGAAGGAAACACGTTTCCCTTTCCGATGTTAAAATTTCAAGACACACGGAGTTCTGCTCTCTTCAAAATTAAAAAAAAATCTGACTCTAAATTCGTCTAAACATCTTACGAATCTCTAAAAGCACTATTTTCACTATTTCATTTTCATTTTATTTTAATTTTATAAAAATACCATGGTATCTTTATAAAACCGCTTCTCGGTTACTTACGTCTTGCAAACAAGCGAGAAATTGTTTAGATCGACTTCCTCATGAAAAGAAAAGACAGAAACGAGAATTTTTATCGATGTCAAGCAGCAGAAGAAGCGATAGGTATCAGTAATGATTGCTCCTCCACTTCTTCTTCTTTATATCCCTCGTTTTCTTCTTCTTATTCTTCTTTCTCTTCTCTTTCGTGAAAAATCTCTCTGTTTTAATAATCCGTACTCGTATCAATTTCGACGTATCCGCGGCACGACCGTAAGGGTTGTGAACATTTTTGGGGACCGAGCGTGAATCACTAAAAACGATTGGTACCTGATAAACGATCAGTACCTGATGAATGATTGGTACCTGATGAACTATAGGTACCTGATGGAGATCGGTACCTGATAAACTATTGGTACCTGATTAATGACAATTTATTTTGCCTTGAGTAATTTTTAAATAAAGGGGGAGAGTGCCTCTCCGCGCCAACGGGAATTGGCTGGATTTGGAATCGGTGGCAGAAACCGCGGATGAAAATTAATGCGAATGCGCGAACGGACTCGGTCTAACTGCGGACTACGATATTCCTCGTCCTCGTAGCTTACGAAAAGGTGGGGAAACCATCGAGAGGACTGGGGACTCAAGTGATTGTAATCGTTACATGGTGTACCAAGAGAAGGCTGAATCGGTAGGTTTTCGCTCCTCTCGAATCGCCGCTGATCGCCAGCTACACGGCTCAAGATTTGGGACCAGATTTATTAACGATTAGTAAGAAAAAAAATACAAAAAAAAAACATTTCTTCTCTTTCCTATTTTATGGTTTTATACCGACAAACCAATCGAACACTTTTTCCTCTATATATATGTATATCTTTATATCCCTCTTCAAACCACATCCCCTTTGCCCAATAACTATGATAAGTAGCCCCCTCCACTCGCTGCATTTTTCATTCACTTACCTTTAAACTTCACTTTTTTCCATTGGGTTGAAGTTTCAGGCTAGTTTTGTTTTGTTTAGTCTGACGATTTTTTTTACAATTATGGAATAATAATAATAATAATAATAATAATAATAATAATAATAAGGAAGGTGCCTATGTTCGCAAAACGAAAAATTTTGTATTAAGGGATTTTAGAGGAATTTTAAAGAGGATTTATAAAGATTTGCAAAAGATTAAAAATAATTTTAAGGTAGAGAGAGAGATTTTAAAAATTGTAAAAGGATTTCAAGAGATTTAGAGTAATTTTAAGGGATTTCGAGAGATGCTAAGGGATTTTGATTGATTTTAGGAATTTAAAGGGATTTTTAAGAAATTTTAAGAGATTTGAAGATATTTCAAGATATTTAAAGAAGATTTAAAAGTTTTTAAAGAATTTCAAGTAATTTTAAAGGATTTCATTTAATTTACTCCTCAAAATTAAAATAAATCTCTTAGAATTTCTTAAAATCACTTAAAATGTTTTAAAATCTTTTGAAAATCTTTAAACTCTCTCTTGAATTCTTTTAAGCCCCATTGAAATTCTTTACAAACAGTTATCACTGAAATCTTGTGAAACCTAAAGAAATTTCTAAAAATCTCGGCACGTCATTTTGATAACTTTTCCAAATTTTTATGAAAATACCTTGAAATATTGTGAAAACTCTTGAAATGCTTTAACTACTTTGAATGCTTTTAAAAATCCTTTGAAGTTTATTAAGGTATTTTGAAATTCTCCGAAATCACTTAAAATCTCTATAAAATCCCTTGAAATTTATTTAAAATCCGGGCAACGCCGAGTAAATTTCTCCTAGTAAATAAATAAAAATAAAATAATTTTGGGGATTTTTTTTATATCTTTAATCCAAAAAATATAAAAAAAATTAAATATATAAAAATTTTCGCCAGCAGGCTAGATATTTGAAACTTCATTCTTTTTGCACTCCTTTTTCTAGTAGAAAAAATAATTGAGAATTTTTAAATCTTGAAACATAATTTGGTTTAATTCTTTTAATTTTCGTAAATTTACTTGATATTTCTTAAAATTACTCAAAGTCCCAATTAAATCGGATTAAATCTCTTAGAATTCCTTAAAAGTCCTAAAAATTACTAAATATCCCATAAAATATCGTAAAATACCTTAAAATTATTAAAAATCCCATGAAATGTCATGAAATCTCTTAAAAATCCTGACAATCAAATGAAATCTCGTAAAATTCCTTTAAATTTCATAAAATCGCTTGTTATTCCTTGATATTCTTTGATATTCACAGAAAAAACAAGGACTGAAAGTGTTTACAGCTGAAATCAGTTTTTAGGCTGAATTTCAGTCTTAAGTCAGTTTTTAGTCTTGTTTTAAGACTAAGAAGTCTTGTTTTTAGATTTCTTAGTCTTAAAGCAAGACTAAAAATTGACTTAAGACTGAAATTCAGCCTAAAAACTGATTTCAGCTGTAAACACTTTCAGTCCTTGTTTTTTCTGTGTTTGATATCGCTATAATTCATAAAATTACTCAAAATCCTATGAAATTTTATGAAATTCCTTTCAATTTCGCAAAATCAATTAATATTTCTTAAAATTACTTAAAATTACTCAAAATCCCATGAAATCTTATAAAATCCAATATAATCTTACCTTATCCTTTAAAATTTCTGGACCTAAATGTGTTTAAAATTATTTAATATATCTTACTTCCTCCAAAAAATACCTTAAAGTTGTTTAAAATTACTCAAAATCTCCGAAAATATCATGAAATCCCATAAAATTACTTAAAATCCCATGAAATACTTTTAAATTCCTGAAAATCTAACGAAATCTCGTAAATGCCTTAAAATCCCTTAAGTCCTTAAAATAGCTTAATATCCTATGAAATATCGTTAAATGTCTAAAAATTATTGAAAATTCCATGCAATTTAGTAAAATCCCTTAAAATTTCAACAATAATATACATATCCATTTATCCACACTACCCATTAGAGTTGTCAAAATATTATCCCTTTATTTACACCTCTAATTATAGGACTTATTAATAGGTCTTAACTAATTAGTACAACTAATTGTACTAATGAGTTGCATTATTTACCTTTCCATCAAATATATTTTTCTTTTTATTTCTGTTAGCATATACACATATAACAAGTTATGTAAGTTTAAATTAAATCGACAGGATACATATATTTATTTTTTTCGAGTTCGTCATGGAGTGTCATCTCTTTCATTGACTCTTTTTCATTGAAATACAGAAATATTCAAAACCTTTTCATCGAGATTAAAGTGAAAATTAGGAAATAACGACATACAAGAACTAAAAAATTTAAAATATAAAATAAATAATTTAGAATATAATTCACCTTTCCCTCCTCTTCTAAAACAAGGAAAAAAACACTAAAACACACACCTTCTTTGACACTGAATGATGTTCAAAGTGCAAATCTAACTTTCATGGAGAATTGATGAGAACAAGGGCTTTAAACTTTAACATAACCGGCAATTTCAATGACTCGGACAACCGGTTTCATATATCACACATAATTATTAAAATAGATGTCCAAAAATTGTTTTTAAAATTCACCTTATGCATCTCTCACCTCAAATTTCATCATTACCCAATCTATTCTAACAATAACAGGCAAATATTCACTTTTTCAAAAATCATAAGATCATAACTAAGTTTAATTTCAATTTCAACAGTAAATATCCTAAGCCTATAAATAACATAGATCATGCACCCAGAAAACAGTTTCTTTAAATCAAAGAAACTTTATTTAAGTCAAAGAAACATTTCTTTGATTCAAACAAATTTTTTTTTAATTAAACAAACAGTCTCTTTAAATTAAAATAATTCAAAATAATTTTGCTTGAATCAAAGAAACTTCGTTTGAATCAAACAAAATTATTTTAAAAGAAAGAACGTTTCCTTTAATATAAAGATATTTTAAATTTGAGTTATTAAAATAAAAGTTTTTATTTAAAACAAGTTTTTTTCTGAGTGTGCAATTGTAGAATTAATAAATCTATAAAAAGGAAATAACACCTTTTATTTAGAATCCCTCGTTGCATATAATTATGTAGGTCTGAACTATTCTATTTTCGCTCTTGAGAATCGAGAAATGTTAAATGTTAAACAATTCTAGTATCCCGTTTGACCGCATTATGTATATATAAACATATATATGTATATATCTCTTCTAGTAAAAGAAACATGGATACAAATCTTGAAAATCATTCTACCCCCAAAGGCCATCTGAATCTGGTTTGTATGCAGTCTATGAAAATGAACTTTAAACTACCATCGTCTTCGTTATTTTAGAGAAATATATTTATATATAATGGTGATCTCGATCGAATATTGGAAAAATGACCAATAGATCGATAACACGTCTCTCTCTCTCTCTCTCTATCTCTCTCTCTCTCTCTCTCTCTCTCTTGCATTGACTGGGCCTTTCCTCTCACCTTCTCTAGAAATGTCGAGTAACATTCGCTCGAAGACCTTCGCACGATAAAGGTACAGTTGAGCCCGTTTCTCAGACATAGAAAGGATAATTCTATTTTTGATTAACTTCTCACTCTCCGTAATCCATATTAAGAGCCTGAAATTTGGTCATTATCAAAAGCTGAAATTCAATGCCATTTTGAAAGTTCATTCTTGTTCAATCAACTCCTACATGCGAAATAGACTCCCTGGCGGAATGTTCGGATTGAAATTCATTCCGAACCAATCCGAAAATTTCCGAATCAATCCGAAGCTTACCTTTTAATCATTTTTAATTCGTGGCCCTTAATCCGAATGAATCCGAAATCTATCCGAATAGACTTTTTAATCCGAACTTCCAATCCAAATGAATCCGAACACACTGTTCAGTCCGTACGTCTAATCCGATTGAAACCGTAACTAAACCGATCTCACATTTCAATCCGAACGGTCAATCCGAATGAATCCGACCCTCATCAAAGAAGATTTTTTATTCCTTTTTAATCCTTTCCAATCCGTCAGTCTCTACAAAGTTTAATCCGAATGAATCCGACTTTAAACCGAATGAATCCGATTCTAATCCGAACAAAGTTTCAATCCTTTTCAATCCGTCCCCAACAAAAATTTCAGTCCGAATTAATCCGATATTCAATCCGTACACACTTTTCAATCCGTTATCACAATCCGAATTAATCCGAAATCAATCCGACGAATTTTAATCCTTTTCTATCCGTAGTTCTAAACTGAAGTTACCGTTCAATCCTTTTCAATCCGTACCCTCAATCCTAATTAATCCGAAATCAATGCGAACAACTTTCAATCCTTTCTAATCCGTAGCTTTAATCTGAATGAATCCGAAAAAGTTGTGACTAATCACTTAAAAATGAAATTTATATTTAAAAAAATGTAAGTGCAAAAATGCCACTAAACAGCATCCTTCACTTTAAATTGGAATCCTTGCTTCGATCTCGGATTAGATCGGATTCATTCGGATTGAAATCCTTCCTTAAACCTCGGATTAGATCTGATTCATTCGGATTGAAATCTTTTCTTTGATTTCGAATTAGATCTGATTCATTCGGATTTAATTCCTTTCTTTGACATGGGATTAGATTGGTTTCATTCGGATTGAAATTCTCCCTTTAACCTCGGATTCAGTCGGATAGAAATCAAGGATAGACCTCGGATTAGGTCCGATTAGAATCCTCATTTTCATTTCGGATTAAATCGAATAGGAATCTTTAGATCGACCTCGGATTGATTAGTATAGGAATCTTTGATCGGATTTCGGATTAGATCGGAATGAAACTGTTTGCTTCGGATAAAAATTCCGGAATGAAATTGATTCAAAAGGATACATTTTTTTCTATCCGAACCTTCCGCCAGGGCTGTATTAAAAATGACAAAATTTTGAAATATTACAAAACCAATTGCATCTCGGATATTTTTTGGTTCCACTGAAAAAAAGTTTTGATTTGGACAACAAAATAATTTTGTTGATATTCGTGCAACAAAATTTGTTTGTTGACTCAACCAAATTATTTTTGGGTCATAAGAAAATTTGTTATTAAATCAACAAATCGTTTTTTTGGACTAACAAAAATTTATTTCAGCTAACAAAACATAATTTGTAGCACAAAATATTTTTTTGAGTGTGGATCAAAAAAACGATGGAATCGTAAATTTTCAAATGGTCCCATTGAGATTTTATTTAATGTTGATAATATTAACCATTTTAGTAGTTAAAAGAAAACTTTTTACTATATTATTGAGTACATACACTGAGAAAACTGTTTGGTTCGGACAAGAAAACTTTTTTTTTGCTATAAAAGCAACAAAAATTGTTAGGTTGTGCCAACCAAATCTTGGTTCTTTCAACAAACCTTTTGTTAAACCAAGACAAATCATTTAAACCAACAAAATCTCAGTTTTGGTTGAATTAACAAAGCTTTGGTTGGTTAAAAAAAAATTTGGTTGGCACAACCACATAATTTTTGTGGCTTCTACTTCTAATTTTTCTTTCCTCTTCTAATTTTTATTACTTCTACAAAAATGTTTGTGGTCCAAACCAAACATTTTTCTCAGTGTACATAACTTCGAAGAGGAATTAACAAGAATCTAACGAATTTTAATGTCTTTTCTATAAAATTGGAATTATTTTGAGTTGATATACTTCTATTAAGATGAAGAAACAAAATATTTTAAAAAGTCGCCTTTTGCTAGTAGAAAAAATAATTTAGAATCTTTAATTCTTGAAATATAAAATTTTTTAATTCTTTATCTAATTTCAGGAATTTCCATAAGTCTCATCAAATTCCTTACAATGCCTTTTTTATCTTTCTAAATTTCATGAAATTC
Source organism: Synergus umbraculus (assembly GCA_900474325.1). NCBI lineage: Eukaryota > Metazoa > Arthropoda > Insecta > Hymenoptera > Cynipidae > Synergus > Synergus umbraculus. The sequence continues at coordinate 44,233 of UCOK01009539.1, read as the reverse complement.
CTTGAATTTTCGTAAACTCACTTGATATTCCTTAAAATTATTCAAAGACCCATGAAATCTTATAACATCTCTTAAAATTTCTGAAAATCCACTGAAATTTCGCAAAATACCTTGAAGTCCTTAAGAGTCCTTAAAATTACTAAATATCCCGTAAAATCCTTTAAAATTACTAAAAATCCTATAAAATTTCATGAAATCTCTTAACATTCCTGACAATTCAATGAAATCTCATAAAATCCCTTGAAAGTCCACAAAATAAGTTAATATCCCGTAAAATATCTTGCAAGTATTTAAAATTCCATGAAATCCCTTGAATCCCTTAAAAATCAATTAATATTTCTTAACATTACTTAGCATTACTCAAAATCCCATAATCTCATTATATCTCTTAAAATTACTCAAAATTCTTCAACATTCTTAAAAATCGAATATATTATCACCAAACTCTTTACTGGAAATAAATGTCCTTAAAATTACTTAATATCTCATAAACTATCTTAAAGTCGCTTAAAATTACTTAAAATCTCTCAAAATATCATCAAATCTCATAAAATCCCATGAAATCTAATGAAATTCCTTTAAATTTCGCAAAATCAATTGATATTTCTTAAAATTACTCACAATTCCATAGAATTTCATTAATTATTTTAATTTCTTGAAAATCCAATACTTATAATCTCTCCCAATTCTTTAAAATTTCTGGAAACAAATATCCTTAAAATGACTTAATATCTAATAAAATATCTTCATGTTGCTTAAAATTACTAAGAATCTCCCAAAATTCCATCAAATCCTATAAAATTACTTAAGATCACATAAAGTCTTATAAAATCCCTTAAAATTCCTGAAAATCCAATAAAATCTCGTAAATCCCTTGAAATCCTTTAAGTCGTAAAAATTACGCGAAATACCGTGAAATCACTTAATATTTCTAGAATCTTAATAAACTTCATAAAACCCTTTTAAATTCCTCAACGTTATTCAAGATTCCATGAAATCTCATTAAAACTCTTAAAATACTTAAAAATCCACTGGAATATCATAAAATGCCTAAAAATCTCTTAAAAGTCTCAAATTACTTAAAATTCAGTCAAATCCCTTAAAACTACTTTATAATCCCATAAAGCCGTCTTGTTTATATTTTGATTCCTTATTTTCAATTTGTTGTAACTTGTTTAAGTGATTTTAAATTATAAATTAATTAATAGATTAAAATCATAAAAAATATGAAAAACCTTGGCATTAGAAGTGTTGGAGGATGTTCCATCACGTTGAATGAAACGTGAAAAGACGTCACGTTTTTCATAGTTATAAATAATATTACCTCACAGATTCATATTATACAGTATTTCATATTCTAACTAGAAAATTTGAATTACAAGTCTAATTTTTATTTTCTTAATAAATACTAAAAAGACGCCTCTAATTAGAACACAGCTCCTTTAATAATTAATATTGCACTGCGTTTTGTCACATCTTTATATATAAGCTCTGAAGAAAACTGGAGGAATGAAAAAGAGAGGAAAATGGTCCAGATGCACAAAAACAAAGCTTCTAAACCAGAATACAGAAAAATGTAACTTATTATAATTTATGTTTTTTTAATATTTACTTTAAATTTTTCTCGAATTCAATTATTAATTAATCAATTAATTGATTAATTAATTCCAACGTAATTAATAAAGCAAACGTTTATTTTTGCTGAAAATTGATATAAGGATAGATTGCTTTGATTTATAAAGGATTTATTTTTCTGAGATTATAATAATGATTAGAAAGTTAAGGTTGAAAATGTTAATATGTGTCATAATAATAAAGAAGGTTGAGAAAGTTGTTCATTTTTAATTATGAATATTGGTTTTACTCTGCGATAATAACTTAAAGAAGCATATTTTAATTTATTATATAAATATTATTAATAACAATATTTTATTTATAAATATGAATTATTTTCTTGCGAAATATATTTTTTAACATATTATTATCTACCTTTACCTGAAGAATTTATACTGGCCATGTGAAAATAACTATTTTGATCTTACGCGAAAGATTGGACACTTTATAGTTGCCACGAGTAGAAACTTTAACAGTAAAGAGTGTCACGGAAGTGCAATATATTAATCTGGGGGTACGATATAAAGATAGGTAAAAATAGTTGCTTCACTTTTATCTTCCAAGTAAAAGTGAAAAACGGGAAATATAAATATATATGTGTCTAAAAATCTCAAAGTCTCTGCGATCAGTTAAGCTAATTTTACAGAACTTTATTAATCTTTAAAATTTTTAATTTGTGTAAAGTTTACAGTAAATTAAAAATTAACATATAAATTTAAAAAAATATATATATATAAATAATAAATATATATTTGAATAGAATAAGTGGCAAAGGTTTTTCCAATTATAGTTTCAGTGTGTGAACCTTTATGCAGAACTCACTCACACACAGACATTCAGTTTTACACCCAGAGAAAAAAAACATATATTTGCCTCAGAGCCAACTAAAAAATATTTTTGAATCAAATAAATTTTATTTAATTCAAATATATTTTCTAGTTGGCTTTGAAGCAAATGTAAGTTTATTTGATTTAAACAAACTTTTTCTCTGGGTGTACATATCTAGATAAAAATAAAATATAATTTTATTTGTTAACACTTAAATTTGTGTTTATTTAGAGGACTTTCTAAAAACGGGATCAGGGAGCTAACCAGTTTCCTCACAAATAAAATCTAGCTTTCGTTTTTGACCACTCATGATATCATTTTATATTCATAAAAAATGTATAAATAAATAAATATATAAATCTCATTGGAAATTGGACATTGGCCAAGAAAACTATAAATAAAAAATTCCCAGTTAAAAAATCCTCCAATTTTCCTCTAGCAAGATGCAAGTGAGGAAAAGCAGGAAAGACGAGAGAAATGGAATCGTAGATTACGACCGGAAGTCTTGTGCAGAGTTCGCGTGACCATCGTTATCGAATCTGACTTTAAAGTTCAGTCTTGCGAGACTGGTGCGGGAATATAGCGGGTCGGGGGAAATGTGAGACTGTATATATGGAAGAGACTAAAATTGTCGGGAGGGACAGGGGCAAGTATATAAGACAAGTTAGGGGGAAATAAGACTAGATTTGAGGGGGCAACGAAGTAAAGAGAGGAGAAAAGGCGCGGGCGCACGGGCAATCGTTTTCCGGTTTTCCGTTTGCGAATGGGCCCTGCCTTCTCGGCTCGCACGGCTCTGACTCTCTGCGGCTCTCCTGTCGTGTCTACGAGAGGGAAAGTATTTTATACCACGCTCGGCTTGGCAAGAGAAAGGGGACACGGTTTGCTCCTAATTTCTGTTTTAACTTGGAGAGTTTATCCCGCCGTGAGTGTAACTTGAAGCCCCGACTCGATTAACACCACCGATTTTAAAGTGTATTGCACATCAGTCACATTGTATTATATTATATTATATTATTATATTATTATATATTATATTTGCCAAATGGCATCTTAAAAATCCTTGGAATTTCAGGATAACATTTAAAATTCCTTAAAACCCCATAAAACTCTTGCAAACCTTTTGAAATTCCTTAAAATTTCACAAAAGTCTTAGAAATCGATGAAATTCTTTGAAATCTTTTTAAATTCTTAGAAACCTCTTAAAATTTCTCAAAATTTCAAAAAATTTAGAATCCTTTTAAAATCGTACTCTCCAAATCTGAATTAGTAAGAAGTTACTGATGAAATTATAGTGCCAAATCGTTTACTAATACACTTTAGTAAGCATTTTTACTATCAATTAGTTAAAAACTACTAATTCACTGTAAAATAGTACTACTTCATTAAGAAAGGCTCAATAATTGATTTAGTTACCGTTACTAAATGAATTAGTACTATTTTACAGTGAATTAGTCTCATAAAATCCCTCGCAATTCTTAGAAATCTGTAAAAATTTCTTTTTAAATTCTTAGAAACCTCTTATAATTTCTCCAAATTTCGAAAAATTTAGAATTCCTTTTAAAATTGCTAAGAATTCTTAAAAGTCTCTTAAAATTCTATAAATTTTTTTAAAATCTGACGAAATATCCTAAAATTCCTTAAAATTCAACAAATTCTTTTTAAAATCCTAAAACTCTTTTGAATTTCGTATGAATCACTTAAAAATCGTCAAATTCCATGAAATTCTTTAAAATTTTAGAAAATATTTTAATAATTAGAACAATCTCATAAAATCCCTTAAAATTTTACTACAACCTTCGGAATCCTTTTAAATTCTACAAATTCTTTTAAAAATCGTATATTTATAGAAATTCTTTCGAAATTCCTGAATAAAATTCCCAGACAAATTTTAAATTCCTTTAAATCCCATAAAATATTTTAAAGATCACAAAAATCTCTAGAAATCACTTAAAATTATTAGAAATCCCAAAAAATTTCATAAAATCCCTCGCAATTATTAGAAATCTTTTAAAATATTTTTAAATTGTTTGGTATTCCAGGATAACATTTGAATTTTCTTAAAACCCCATAAAACTCTTGCAAACCTTTTGAAATTCCTGAAAATTTCACAAAAATCTTAGAAATCGATGAAATTCTTTGAAATCTTTTTAAATTCTTAGAAACCTCTTAAAATTTCTCCAAATTTCAAAAAGTTTAGAATCCTTTATAAAATCGTACTCTCCAAATCTGAATTAGTAAGAAGTTACTGATGAAATTATAGTGCCAAATTGTTTACTAATACACTTTAGTAAGCATTTTTACTATAAATTAGTTAAAAAGTACTAAGTCACAGTAAAAGAGTACTAATTCATTTAGGAAGGCTCAATAATTGATTTAGTTACCGTTACTAAATGAATTAGTACTATTTTACAGTGAATTAATAGTTTTTAACTAATTGATAGCGAAAATACTTACTAAAGTGTATTAGTAAACGAATCGGCACTATTTCATTAGTAACTTTTTACTAATTCAGATTTAGAGAGTATACATCAGAAAAATCTTTCGTTCCTAAAAAAAAGGGGGAAATTCCTACTTTTGGATTTTTGCTAAATTCTCGCAAGATGACATCTTTGATTTTTTAAACATGAAAGATTTAAAGAGATTTTTCTCAACTAATTTTAAAGCATGAAATTTAAAGATTGAATGATTTTATTATATAGAATTTGAAAGGACTTTGAGAGGTTTAAACAAATTGTTGAAAAGATTTTAAAATGAAAATGAAACCAATATTTGAAAATCAAAAGCCTGCTTTATTATAGGGATTACTGAATTAATTATTAAATTACGTGCATGCTCGCCAATTTCATGTGTGCCTTACGCTTGTTACACGACTATGCGATTTTCACAATAGCGATTATAAACGGGCGAATAATTGGATTTCGATTGTTATCGAATAAAAGGAAGATGATGCAGTAATTAATGTAAGCGCAGTTGAAAGTGAAATCGACTGGCTATATATATACATATATGTATATATTATACATACTGACATGCAGCTTGTATGGTTATTATATGTATTTTTTATATTCACTAGCAGACCAACACGCGCGCAATTATTTTGTTTTTCTTTTTAAAACTTGAAGTCATTCCAAAGCCAATCAGATTTGAAACTATAATGTATTATGCGAGATTTTTGAGAAATTTTTAGGGAGAAACCACTTTTTTAGAAAGATTTAAAGAAGTTTCTGGAAATTTTAAAGGAATTTGACAATTTTTAAGTGATTTTTGCGAAATTCAAAAGATTTTTAGGATTTTAAAAAGATTTCGTAGAATTTTAAGGGATTTTAGGATATTTTGTGAAATTATCAAGAAACTTATGCAATTTTAAGAGACTTTTAAGATTTCTTATCAATTTTAAAAGGGGTTCTAAATGTTTTGAAATTTGAAGAAATTTGGAGAGGCTTCTAAAAATTTTTAAAGATTTCAAAGAATTTCAGCGATTTCTAAGGTTTTCTTGAAATTTTAAGGAATTTCTAAAGGTTTGTAAGAGTTTTATAAGATTTTAAGGAATTTTAAGATATTTTAAAAGATTTCTAAGAATTGCGAGGAATTTTATGGGATTTCTGATAATTTTACGTGATTTCAAGAGATTTTTTGATCCTTAAAAGAGTTTGTGAGAATTTTAAAGGATTTCATGAAATTTGACGATTTTTAAGTGATTCTTACGAAATTCAAAAGATTTTTAAGATTTTAAAAAGATTTCAAAGAATTTTAGCGATTTCTAAGGTTTTCGTGAAATTTTAAGGAATTTCAAAAGCTTTTTAGGAGTTTTATGGGTTTTTAAAGAATTTTAAATTTTATCCTGGAATTCCAAGGAATTTTAATAAGATATTTAAAAAGATTTCTAATCATTAATGATTTTGACAGTTTTTGTGATTTTTTAAGGATTTTCAAGATGTTTCTAGGAATTTTAAGATTTTTTAACAAATTTTAAGGAATTTTAAATGTTATTCTGAAATTCTAAGGAATTTTAAGATATTTTCAAAGATTTCTAAGAATTTTTAAGGATTTCATGGAATTGGCGAGATTTCTAATGATTTACATGGATTTTAAATGAATTTTAACGTGGATTTGAAAAGTATCATAATTTTGAAAATTTTTGTCTTTTTGTGGAATTTTATAAGGGTCCAGCAATTTCTTGAAAACGCGTAGAGATAAATTGATGAAATTTTGCATAGTTATTCCACTATATACCTAGTTGAATTTCTTACAAGGGTTTAACAAAATATTTAATTTTAAATGTTTTATGTACTTTTATAATTTTCGTAAAATTCATTTTTCCAATATAACTTCTCAAATATTGAAAATTTAAAGCTGATGTAAGGAAAATGAAGATTCCTTTCATCGAGACGAATCGATTGACGAAGTTATGTTTATTTATAATTTTTAAAGTTAATTTTTCGCTCTATGTTTTCAAATAATCAAAATTTTGAGTTGACGTAAGGAAAATGAATATTCTTTATGTCGAGACGAATCGAGTGACCTGTATGATGAATGCATTTAATTGAGAAATAAGAAAGTTATGGTTAATTGTATTTTTAAAAAAGTAATTTTTCGACTATAATTTCTGAAATAATTAAAATTTAAAGCTGATGTAAAGAAAATGAAGATTCTTTGTGTCTAGACGAATTGATTGACGAAGTTATGTTTATTTATAATTTTTAAAGTTAATTTTTCGCTCTATGTTTTCAAATAATCAAAATTTTGAGTTGACGTAAGGAAAATGAATATTCTTTATGTCGAGACGAATCGAGTGACCTGTATGATGAATGCATTTAATTGAGAAATAAGAAAGTTATGGTTAATTGTATTTTTAAAAAAGTAATTTTTCGACTATAATTTCTGAAATAATTAAAATTTAAAGCTGATGTAAAGAAAATGAAGATTCTTTGTGTCTAGACGAATTGATTCACCTAAAAGATTAATGCATTTTATAAAAAAATCAAGTAATCAAAATTTAATGCTGATGTAAAGAATACTTAATGCTTCCTCTATGAGGAAGTAAATCATATTTGCTTACAGGAAGCAAAGTGCTCATTGAATGAGTACAAAAGTTGATACAACTTGACAGCTATTTAATCTGTGGCCCCTAATCCGAATGAATCCGAAATTTATCCGAACACACTTTTCAATCCGTCCGTCTAATCCGATTGAATCCGAAACTAAACCGATCTCACATTTCAATCCGGACGATCAATCCGAATGAATCCGAGCCTCATCAAAAAGATTTTTTAATCCTTTTTAATCATTTCCAATCCGTCAGTCTCTACAAAGTTAAATCCGAATGTATCCTACTTTAAACCGAATGAATCCGATTCTCATCCGAACAAAGTTTCAATCCGATTTCCAATCCGAATGAATCCGAGAAAATTTCGAAATACTTTCAATCCTTTTCAATCCGTTATCCCAATCCGAATCAATCCGAACGAATTTTAATCCTTTTCTATCCGAAGTTCTAAACTGAAGTTGCCGCTCAATCCTTTTCAATCCGTGCCCTCAATCCGAATTAATGCGAAATCAATCCGAACTACTTTCAATCCTTTCTAATCCGTAGCTTTAATCCAAATGAATCCGAAACCAATCCGAACTTATTTTCTATCCTTTTCAATCCGAATGAATCCGAAAAAGTTGTGACTAATCACTTAAAAATAAAATTTATAATTAAAAAAATGTAAGTGCAAATATGTCACTGAACAGCATCCTTCACTTTATATTGGAATTCTTGCTACGATCTCGGATTAGATCGGATTCATTCGGATTGAAATCCTTCCTGAAACCTCGGATTCAGTCGGATAGAAATTTTGGATGACTTCGGATTCAGTCGGATAGAAATCGAGGATAGACCTCGGATTAGGTCGGATTAGAATCCTTTTTTTCATTTCGGATTAAATCGGATAGGAATCCTTAGATCGACCTCGGATTGATTAGGATAGGAATCTTTGATCGGACTTCGGATTAGATCGGAATGAAACTGTTTGCTTCGGATACAAATTCCGGAATGAAATTGATTCAAAAGGATACATTTTTTCTATCCGAACCTTCCGCCAGGGCAGCGATTTGCTTCAACGTGTAGAATAATTTACACTAAAAATGGAACCAGGGAATGAAATAAAATTTTATTCACGTCGAGATCAATCGAATCAGTCGCCGAATCGTGAACTACGTGCCCTCTTTCTTTTTTATCTTCACTTGGAAAGTGAAGGTACAATTCGGTCATGGCAGAGAATAAAAATGAAGATAAAAATCTTGCTGATACGTGAACCATGCCGGAACTGTTCTGTTTTATAATGATCTTTCAGAACTGCCACTAATACTGTGACGTGATAAATTCAATCGACATATAGACATATTATTATAATATTCACATATTCGTTTTCGTATTAAATAATGATAAATTCCTGCTTTGAAAAGGAAAACAAATTATACACATCACCCATAGAAAGTGGAAAATATACTATTTTCGGTTACTGTGTGAAAATTCCCCGAGCGTATCATGCAACTTTGCTTTTCCTGCTTTCCATTGAAATTTCCTGGACTTCTGCCAAAAATCCAGTTGGTGAATCGAAAATCAACTCAAATCTGATCGGAAGTACGCCACTTTCAAATAACACATCATTTAAGATATTTATCGCTACATTTTTATCATTTTATACATATAATTACGTGCAATGCACCAAAAGACTGAAGAAATAATAAATAAATAATAATTACGTTCTCATTTTTAGTTGAGAATTATGTCGATAGTTAAATTGAAATTTATATACGTAAAAGATGTAACAAGACGTATAACAATAATAAAAAAAACAGAAAGTATCTGGTGGGCAGAAATTTAGATTGGAATGATAAATTTCTTTCAATTTATAAAATATAGATATATAGATATAGTAAGAGGTATAATGGGAATAAATTTAGCAATTCAACTATTTTCTATCTAACAAATGGACAGCAGAACACTATTGAATAGTTACGCTTGATTTACTAATAAAATGTGCTCAAGGCATCGATTAACAACTGTCAATCATTATTATATAATCTCTGGACGTTTTGAGGCGAATCTCTTATCAATTCGTCTCTTTCAACTTTTTCTGTTCATAATAGAAAAGAAGAGATTTTATCAAAATGGTATAACACGATTATTTTTTATTCTCGTGTATCAAATCATTATCAAATTATTTTAAGTTTATGTGCATAAAAATTTAGACCATGGAAACAAATAATATCTAGTTCTACTTTCAAGAATGATTATGGTACTAATGACTCTATAATTCAGGAAGTAAATAGTTTCTCTCTGAAGGAAGAAATAGAAGGAAAAAAAATTTCACTCTTTCTTTTTTATAAGGATTACAATTGGACTGAAGTTTCGGACATCTAGTTTGACGATTTTTTATTTTTTTATTCAATGGAGTAAAAGTACTTTTAAAAATTGTTTCCATGGTTTCCAAAGCACAAAATTTTTTTATTTATTGACTGGCAGAAATTTACCTAAGAATTTTAAGAGGTTTCTTAAAATTTAAAGGAATTTTAAGAAGACTTTAAAGACGGATTGTAAAAGATTTTAAGTACTTTTGAGAACTTTTTCAGAATTTCAAGGATTTTTTTTCAAAATTTGGGATTTCCAGAAATATTGAAAGATCTTATGTGATTTTGTGTAATTTTCTGGAATTTTAGAAACTTGAAGAAATTTGAAGGGACTTTAAGAGCTTTCAAGAGATTTTACCAGATTTCAAGAAATTTCAAGAAATTTTAATGAACTTCATGAAATTTTGAAATATTTCAAAACGATTTTAAGAAATTTAAAGAAATTTAAAAAATTGCAACTAATTTAAAAATATTTCATGAGATTTAATTTTATTTTGTCTATATTAGAATAAAATCTTTGAAATTCCTTAAAGTCACTTACAATCTAATGAAATCACTTAAAGTCACTTAAAATCTGATGAAATCCCTTAAAATTTTTTGAAATCTTGTGAAAACTCTTGAATATCCTTAAATCATTCTAAGCACTTTTGAAAATCCTTTGAAGTAGCTTAAAATCTCTTGAAATCTCTTAAAATTCTTTAAAGTTCCTTAGAATTAAGTGAAATTCCTTAAAATATCTTGGAATTCCTTTGTCACTTAAAATCTCTTAAAATCCCAAGCAATTCCAGGTAAATTTCTACTAGTAAATAAATAAAAATAAAAAATATTCTTTAGAACTTTTTTATTTTAATATTCTTAATCTAATAAATATCAAAAATAAAATTTCGTCAGATTAGACGTTTGAAACTTCAACCTAATAGGATTGCAAAAAATGTTAAGTTTGGGATTTCAAAACTTTCAGTGATCTAAATTACTGAATCATGGGATTAAATTTCTAAGAATTGCGAGGGATTTTATGAAATTTTATGAGATTTCGAATAATTTTAAGTGATTTCAAGAGATTTTTCTGATATTTAAAAGAGATTGTGAGAATTTTAAAGGATTTCGTGGAATCTTATCAGATTTGTAATAGTTTTAAGGAATTTTAAAGATATAAAAGAATTGTTAATGTTACCATAAAATTTCAAGAATTTTTTCAAGCTTTTCATGGAATTTTATGGTGAGGTTTCAAAAGATTTTTACAATTTTAAAAATATTTAGTAGAATGTAAAAGGAATTCAAAAGCTGTACATTATTTAAGAACTTTCAAATTTAGTCGATTTTTATAGATTTTATGGATTTTTATGAGATTTCTAATTATTTTAAAAGATTTCAAAATAATTTTTCTGATTTTTAAAATATTAAACATTTTTTAAGGATTTCAGGGATTGTGATGAAATTTCTAATGATTTTAAAAGATTTCAAATTTTAAGAAACTTCAAGAAGTTTCTAGGTAATTTTAGAAATTTTCACGAATTTTGACATGAATTTCAAGAGAATTTTAAGATTTTTTAACGAATTTTAAGGAATTTCGAAAGTTGTCGGGAAATTTTCAGGAATTTCAAAAGATTTGTAAGAGTTTTATGGGGTTTTAAGGAATTTTAAATGTTATCCTGGAATTCTAAAGAATTTGAAGATATTTTAAAAGATTTCTAAGAATTTTGAGGGATTTTATGTAATTTTATAAGATTTCTAATAATTTTCAGTGATTTCAAGAGATTTTTGAGAATTTTAAAGCATTTCATTTAATTTGATCAGATTTCTGATAGTTTTAACTTTTAACGAATTTTAAAGATATAAAAGAATCTTAAATGTCACCATAAAATTTCAAGAAATTTTTAAAGTTTGTCAGGGAATTTTATGAAGAGATTTCAAAATATTCACTTAAAATTTCTTAAAATCCCAGGCAATTCCGGGTAAATTTCTGCTAGTAAATAAATAAAAATAAAAAATATTCTTTACAACTCTTTTATTTTGATATATTCTTAATCTAATAAATATAAAAAATAAAAAAATAAAAAAACTTCGTCAGATAAGACGTCTGAAACTTCAACCTAATGTTAAAAAATATAAAATAAATGTTAAGCTAAAATGTTAAGCTATAAAATTTTAAGCTTGGAATTTCAAAAGTTTGAGTAATCATGGGATTAAATTGGTCTAATACAATGGGATTTTTCTAAGCCAAGCATTTTTATTAGGGGAATGTAGTTAAACTTGTAAGTACTAGGTCATAAAGTCAAAGTCATGTAACATTTATTTTTTTTATATATGTCATTTTTGTGGCTAACATGAGCCATTACAATGACTCAGATAAATATTGAAATGTCACAATAATTCAGGTGGAAAGCTCTTGTGAGAATAAAACGAATTGAATCCTATTAGTGTACGGTACTAATTGTTGTGTAATCGCTTGGCCAGATAGTGCACCATTTTATACAAAGCCACACCTTTCACAATAATGCACAATATAGTTGGTAAGGTCTTTGCACACAGTCATACTTTCAATCTCAAAACTCCCGTTAGAATTTTCACGTCGGTCGCATTTCATTTCATGCGAATTGTGCAACTTAAACCTGATAATATTTCCTCCTGAGACAGAACAGATTCTATTGTCTATTTAGAATATTATTATTATTTTTTAGCGCCTTTGACTGATTCACTTTATTATTATTATTATTATTATTATTGTTCACGACATCCTCATATTTTATCCATGAAATTCATAATTATTGATCGAGTTCATTTTTAAATTCTATAAAGTCATTAAAATGATAAATCAAGCTTATAAATTATTCGGTATAACATTTTACACTAATTAGGAATCCAACAAGAAGTTGATTTCAGGTATAGAAATTTATACAGTCATCAGTCTCAGTCACATTTTAATAAAGACAGGATCTTAATCCAAAAAATCACGACCGACAATCGTGAAACTTCTCGAATGATTTGGACAATTGAGAAAAATGTCGCAATAAGCATATCGCAAGTTCTCGCAATCTCGGACCAATCCCTGCTAATTGCGCCGCTGGATAATCGTGATTTCAGGAAGAGAACCACCCACGCGTGATCAGAATTAATCATTGATTGGAGATGTCAAATCAATGATATCTAAATTTATGCGTTATCGAAAAGCCAATGTTTTTCCCCTAGTTCGTAGCTTATAGAGAGATATATGCAACGATTAATTTAAGTGTTTATAAGCTGACAAAGTAATTGAAATGATATACATAATAAGATTGAAATCAGATATAAACTTATCTGTTACATCACTTATACAATGTGATATTAGATATTTCTTTATCTTTTCTAAATCATTTGAAATCTTCTGAATTTTTTTGAAATATTCCAAATACTGGATTGAAATATTGAAAATTACAAGAAGATTTTTTTTAAATTTTGATAAGCATAAATTATGAAAAAAGGTGCACATGATATTATAATTTAATAAATTAAAGCAACTTTATAGTGGTCCAATTGTGTCAATTGAACCTGTTTCAATATTAGCTTATCTCAATTTAGAAAAGTACAATTTCAAGAAACGAGACTTTTGAGAAATTTTTAGAGAGAAACCACTTTTTTAGAAAGATTTCAAGAGGTTTCTAGAAATTTTAAGGGAATTTGACAATTTTTAAGTGATTCTTATACGTAATTCAAAAGAGATTTAGGATTTTAAAAGATTTTGTAGAATTTAAAGGGATTTTAGGATTTTTCGTGAAATTTTAAAGGAATTTATGTAATTTTAAAAGTTCTCTATAAGAATTTAAAAAGATTTCACAGAATTTCATCGATTTCTAAGATTTTTGTGAAAATTTAAGGAATTTCAAAAGGTTTTTAAGAGTTTTATGGGTTTTTAAGGAATTTTAAATGTTATCCTGGAATTTTAAAGAATTTAAAAATATTTTAAAAGATTTCTAAGAATTGCGAGGGATTTTATGAAATTTTTTGGGATTTCTAATAATTTTAAATGATTTCTAGAGATTTTTGTGATCTTGAAAATATTTTATGGGATTTAAAGGAATTTTAAATTTGTCAGGGAATTTTATTCAGGGATTTCGAAAGAATTTCTATAAATATACGATTTTTAAAAGAATTTGTAGAATTTAAAAGGATTCCGAAGGTTGTAGTAAAATTTTAAGGGATTTTATGAGATTGTTCTAATTATTAAAATATTTTCTAAAATTTTAAAGAATTTCATGGAATTTAACGATTTTTAAGTGATTCATACGAAATTCAAAAGAGTTTTAGGATTGTAAAAAGAATTTGTTGAATTTTAAGAAATTGTAGGATATTTCGCCAGATTTTAAAAAAATTTATAGAATTTTAAGAGACTTTTAAGAATTCTTAGCAATTTTAAAAGGAATTCTAAATTTTGTGAAATTTGGAGAAATTATAAGAGGTTTCTAAGAATTTAAAAAGATATTTTTAAAGATTTCTCAGAATTGTGAGGGATTTTATGAGATTTCTAACAATTTAAAAAGATAGCAAGAGATTTCTCAAAATTTTGTAGAATTGATAAGGATTTTATGGAATTTGGCGAGATTTCTAATGATTTACAGGGATTTTCAATGTTAAGGAATTTCAAGACGTTTCTAGGAATTTTTAGAGATTTCCATGAATTTTAACATGGATTTCAAGAGATTAATGATTTTGACAGTTTTTGTGAATTTTTAAGGATTTTCAAGAGGTTTCTAGAAATTTTAAGATTTTTTAACAAATTTTAAGGAATTTTAAATGTTATCCTGGAATTCTAAGGAATTTAAAAATATTTTAAATTTTCTAAGAATTGCAAAGGAATTTATGGAATTTTATCAGATTTCTAATACTTTTAAGTAATTTCAAGAGATTCTTCTGATCTTTAAAAGAAATTGTGAGAATTTTAAAGAATTTCATGAAATTTGGCGAGATTCCTAATGATTTACAGGGGTTTTAAATTTTTTATAGATTTTCATAAATTTTAACGTGGATTTCAAAATACTTATCACTTTGAAAATTTTTGTGGAATTTTAAGGGATTTAAAAAGGTTTCCAGAATTTGAAATCCTGTAGAATTTCGAAAAGTTAAATTTTATCTTGGAACTTCCAGAAATGTTAAGAGAATTCAAGAGATTTTAATAATTTTTAAAAGTCCTCGCATTTTTAAGGATTTTATTTAATTTAATGAAATCTCTAATAATTTTAAACGATTTCAAGAGATTTTTCTGATTTTTAAAATATTTTATGGATTTAAAAGAATTTAAAACTTGTTAGAGATTTTTATTGAGGGATTTCAGAGGATTTTTAAGATTTTTTAAAAAGATTTTGTAAAATTTACAAGGGTTTTGTAAATTTTTGTAAATCGAAGGTTTTTGTAAAATTTTATGTGTTCTGTTACATAATTTATATAAATAGCTATTTCGTAATCTTTTCATCATTTGAAATCTTCTGAATTTTTTTAAATATTCCAAATACTGTATATCTTTAAAATTTAAACGAAGATTTTTAAAAAATGTTCACAAAAGCATAAATTATGAATAAAGGCACCGACGACATTCTAATTTAATAAAAGCAACTTAGTGGTCCAATTGAGTCAATTGAACCTGTCTCAATAACAGCTTATCTCAATTTAGAAAAGCCTACAATTTCAAGAAACTGAAACTACTAATTTTCTATTGTGGTTTTTTCACTCCTGATCTTGAAGCATGAAAACAATACATACAATTCATGAAACACAGGTATAATCGGTTAATCGTGCTTTGCAAGTTATGCTCAGTGGTGGTATCTATATACACTAATATATCCACAATCTATACTCGGCTGCACGAGTTCAACAATTTCCTACATTCTCTTTATATAGTCGTGCGGCCCCGAATCGAAGTTGAAAGTTAACTCGCAGCTAATAAAGAATAAAAATAAATAATACTTGGACCACCGTGCGAAACTAATATATATCACAAATCAATTCGTCATACGCCAAGAACTGAGAGTCAAGACTCAGTCAACTTATTCACAATGAGAGAAAAGTAGTAGACATTATCAACTGTGCAATACCTACTGACGTTTTCTGAGATTACAGTAATATTAGAATTTAGTAAAATTACCATTTACTACTCGATGACCTTTCATTCTGCAACCACTCTCTCGCCTAATTTAACAGCAACTGCTACATGTTTCTAATTCATTATTTTCTACCACGAATATTTTTCTAATAAACAAGCAATTTTATTATTACTATACTAGCAATATTATACTGACAATTTATTATATTCAAATACTATATTTCGTCGAATTTTTATGATTTTTGAGATACTTGCAAAAATATTCAATCGAATTTGCAAAAGTGATTAAGGGCCAAACCCAAGTGTTAAGCTCAAAATTCATTTCTCCATTTTAATCAACGAAAATTATAGATAAATATTTTTTCGCTCTGTAGCGCTAATCATTTTTCAAATATAAGACTGTGTACAGAGCGAAAAAATATTTAATTTTTATACTTTTTGCATAAAACGAAGAATTCGAAGTCTAACTTCAAAATTGAATATTTTCATTTTACTTAAAAAATATTTGAACAAGATATTTTCTCGCTCTGTGCGCATAATTCTAGTTAAAAATTAATTAATTATACAGAGAGAAAAAATTTTCAAATTTAATATTAGTTATGTAAAATGAAGAAATTGAATTTTTGGAATAGAACTTAGTTCCAACACCCTTAAGCCTCAGTCACTGGAAATAAACTCAAGAAATATTTATATTTATATTACATAAATATCCCACGAAATATTTCGCTAAAATGAATGAACCGATTTTTTCTACGATTGCACTGTAATCAATCAAAACTCACAATCCAAGATATGCTTTAAAAGTTATACAATTATACATATATACTATTATTCTATAAAGATCATAAAAATTATAAGATCTCATATTCCTTATCATAAACACTTATGATAATGCTATTTCCCTCATGCTATCTTTTCTCAGAAAGAAACTGCGTGCAAGACCTAAATCCAGTTATTTATTCATGTCATTAAATAAGAACATGAATTGCGAAAATCCTGCAAAAATTGCGGACGATTTTGCGCACTTGTTTCAACTTTATGTAATCCATTTTCCACTCTCTAATTATTCAAATTTTAATTTATCATTAGCGAAAGCGATTTCAAGTTCAAGTACAAAGGAATTTTACACTGAAAACTCTATTTGACTTGGTTCTAATAAATCAATTTGGTTTGCTATAAATATAAATAAATATATAAATATTGCTTACAAATATTGTTTGGGGATTATAGCAACCAATCAATTTTTTGCCCCAGCGAACAGTTTTTTCAGTGCAACTCAATTCTACGAATTTTTCTTCCTGAATTGCAAACTTATTTCTAAATTCAAATTTGAAATTTCACTTCTCGTCGACAGTTCCAAAAAGATCATGCGTAAGTTCCGTCACGGTTAAAGAAATTGCGTTCCGCTCCTTTTTCTATTTTCACTTCTCCTGGAGACGCATGATCGCACCTTGAAAGTCATTAAAATTTAGAATAGCTGTCATTTCGCAGACAATGAAATAAAGAAATTTATCAGTTCTGCTTCTTGAATGTAATCTTCGTGGCCAATATTCATCGATCTCAAATTTCCGATTGGATTACATAAATAAACGCGAGAATTGAAAAGTGGGAAAGCTAAAACAGTTGCACAATATCTGAATCATCGTAGTCAACTTGCAAAACCGTTATAATTAAATTGATAAAAAAAATTACTTCATCTCGTTATAAAAAAAATCGCATTCTAAAATCTTGTCCAGGAAATTACTTATCCATGGTGTATACCGATTAGATTAAATAGAAGAGTTTAAAGATTTCGAAGAAATTCCACAGGAGTTGAAAGATTTCAAGGATTTTAAAGCGATTTAAAATCAAGTGATTTTAAAGAATTTCAAGGTATTTTTAAATTCTTTTTAAAAAAATCAAGCAATTTCGAGTCTAAATAAGAAGACAGTTTCTTTTGTACATCTGGAGGTCAATTTATTGTTCTAATGCAGTTCATTACACATGTGTAATAATTAATAATTATTAAGAATAATAATAATAGCAGACGTATAATACAATCAAGGTAATAATTAGAAATGAATAAAAACCTAATTATCGTTTTTGTTTCCGTGACAGCTGCCTCAATGCCATAAAAGGGTCCTAGTACTTCTACAGAGTCCTACCATGTGTTCCAATTTGGAAACATACTACTGAACAACTATTAAATATGTGCGCCAAAAATTCTGTTAGTATTTTCCAATTGAATCCCGTCGTCTGTACAATTTCATATCCATTATGGATTGATATTTGCATTTTCATTTCTATTCGAGCGAAATCCTCACATTTTCCTTCTACTAAACTCAGAAAGCGAGTTAAGTCAACTTAATTATACAAGTTTAAAAAAGATGCCCCGAAATTAATATCGGTACTAATAATAAAAGAAAATTGGCGAAAAAATTGTATACGAAAACAATTGTGCGTCTATAAATACATTAAAAGAATTTGCTATTTACTGAGTTACTCTTCGTCAACTGAGGCCAAATCAGAAGTGAATCTCCTATTGTGTAATGAATCGTATAATACTCAATACTCTTGTTACTACACATTTAGCTTTCCTTGCAGAAGCTTGTAATAAAGTAACATCAACTTTAGATTTTCTAAAAGCTTGCTACAGAATTGAAGTTAAGTTTTCTCGACAATACACATCGCGATTCGCGTGATTAAATTATTGATTAGCTAAGATTCTTTTTTTTCTACGAAGCCAAACTTCCAACCAAAAGAATTATGTATTAGATTCTTTGCGACTTATTCGAGACAAGCTTCAAGTTAGGCTTCTGTTTTCAAGTTATAAAGATTCAAAATTTCAATCATACAGATTCATATTTAGAAAGAACACTCTCAATATCATTAGCAGATCGTAATTGCTTGATCATGAATTTGAAAAGGGGGAACAGGATCGCTCGTCAAGTCAAAAAATCTGCCGAATTCAACGTTCTGCTATTTCAGAGGTTCAACTTCGACATAATCGTAGATAAAAGTCGGCGGGTTATTGACAGAATCCATCATCATCTCTTTGGCAGAAATTTCCACATCAGGATTTGTCCAAGCATCCACATCGGTTCCACCAATGTCAAGTCCAAGTCTTAAGTTTGCTGGAGTGTTGCCAATCACAAAGTGATCCTCAGTAAGTGGAAGAACATCTTTCAAGTAAAGCCTGCAGTCAAATATTTGAAAACAATTATTACAACGCAATTACTGATTCATAGATCATCAATTAATGGAAGCTTTAAAAGCGGATGTTACGTTTAAAAATTCTACAAGCAGATAAACATATCAAGAAAATTGATAAACTTAATTCTGATACTTAAGAAACGGTTATTATTAGCTTATCTTTGTAAACTTATTTACTTGTGTAAAATCGAATTAAAGATATATACAATTAAATAAGGGAAATTTCGAGATGCTTTTTCATTACGTACCAGATGTGTTCGTCAGCGACAATGTGAACTTTAGGAACTGGAAATCCATTGAAGTTGGAAGCAACTGGAAGAGTGTAAGCACCCATGTTTTCAAAGAGGATCCATTCTCCAAGTTCCATTTCATGCAAGAGGACATCCTCTACCACCTGGTCCAAACCATCGCAGGTCGGTCCCCAAATACTTGAAGGAATCATCTTGCCACAGCCGGTCTGTAAACAAAAATTAAGGAATTTATGTTGGAGTTATTATGTACCATTTTATATTATTGTAACCATTTCCACCCAGTTAGTTCTCAATTTAGGAATTCATTTATTCACCTTCATTGGTATAGGCGTCACGATTTGGTGATCGTAGAGCAAACAGTTAAAGGATCCATAAACACCATCGTTGATGTAATACATGTTGTGTGTAACAGAATCCGGAGAAGTTTTGTCTCCTCGAACTGAACGTTTGCTGTGAATACTAGTTGCAAGAGTAAATGCAGACGCCACGAAGAAACGTCCAGGTTCAGCAATAATGTTCACTTCACCATCTAAAGGAAAATGGAAAAAGAATTTTAGAAACAAATCCAATTCAAGAAACCTTCAAAATTTCAGATTTCTAATTTCAAATTTACCGTTGAAGTACTCGTCCAAAGCAAGGTTGACAACATCAGCAATTTTGTCAATGCTTGAATCCTTGTTTCCAGGATAACCACCACCGATATCAAGCAAGTAAGGCTTGTAGCCGATTTCCAGAGCTAGATCGAAAAGCTCCCTTGCATGGCGAATGGCTCGCCGAAATACGGGTGGATCTTGACAACCAGAACCAACGTGGAAACTGATTCCCACAACATCGAGGTCCAACATTCGTGAAACATTGAGAAGTTTCGGTGCTTCAGTTGTTGGATCACAGCCGAATTTAATACCCAGGGGACATTGAGAAACCTCAGCATCGCAACGAATGCGAATCACGACCTGAAATTTAAATTCAATTTGAAAACTCAAGTCCGAAGGATTACTCACTAATAATTTAACATTTCAAAAGACAACATCTTATTTCAGAAGTTTAAAGGATAAGGATCTACAATCAATTATCCTTACCTTGGCATGAGGATGAAGAGCCTTAATCTTATGGAGTTCACTCTCGTTGTCAACCGTCATGGTGTTGACACCAGCAGCGGAAGCATGACGAATGTGCGAAGCAGGTTTAGCCGGGTTAGCAAAAATGATTTTTGAAGCATTGACACCCAAACTGAGAACTTTGTTGATTTCGGACTGCAAGAAAGGTACAAGTTTAAAAAACAATTCTAGAACTTTTTCAGTAACTTTCTTTGTAAATAAAAAAAATAATGAAAAGGTAGCTTACCTTCGAAGCACAATCGAAGCCAGTACCAAGAGCTGCAAGTACTTCCAACACAGTGAGATTGTCGTTACACTTTACAGCGTAGAATGGTTGAACGCGGGGCATTTTCTCCTTCCAAATTTGATATTTCCGGACGATGTCTCCGATGTCGAGGACGTAGAAAGCTTCTTCTTGGACACCGCTTGTCGCGATGTCTCTGACAACGGTCATTACATTGGAAGCGTTGTCCAGCACGTGGATGCGCTCATCTAAGTTTGTTACCTTCATGATGAGACTGATGGGGTTGATAATTTAAAATAAAACTCTGTAAAAGTTAGGCAGCAAACTGAAAGCAAAGAGAGAAGTTGAAAAATGAGATAAACTTTCAAAAATAACTGAAAAACTCATCAGAAAATTTTCGAAACTTACGAGGCAGCTGTCAGTGAGAATTGCGGGCGTCGTGGGGAGGCGGGTTAAAACAAAGAATGAGTTGGGGGTGCTAGCAAAGCCACGGAGGCTCTGCGTTCAGGGCCAACTTCCAGTTGCCGCTGTTACTCAAAGATCCTACAACAGACTGGCCTACCAGCCTATCGCAGATAGAACCCTGAAACACAAAAATGAATAGATTAATCAAAATGTACAAGAATCGACTTACTTTTGATTCCTTAGATCGTTTTATAAATTAATGATGATTAGCAGATTCTAATCTAATCAGATCTTTGGGTATCTTATCAATAATTGACACACCAAAATAGTACTGATAATTCGATTCGATTGTAGACTGTCTGGTACCAAGAGATAATGGAGGCTCGCTACTCGATAAAAATCAAACATCCATTTCATCTATCAAGGAACTTATCTAAGAAACAGCAAATGTCTTTTGCAATATTAAAAAACATTTTATGTGTGATCAACCCCACCGTAATTTAAACAAATTTTCTTGTTTCTTTTGTAATTTCGTAAATTGTGTCTTTAGTTAACTCTTAAAGAAAATTTCCGTTTAAACTATAAAATTCTCACAACTGAGGATATATTCTCGAAGACGTTTCCAGAAAAACTTTCGTATTTTTCTTTCTCGAGAATTTTGAAGCTGTATATCTATTTTATGTAATATAATACATGAAAACGATTATGTAGAATGTTTGAATAGTAGTTTTTCTGACAGTGGTACACCACTGTCATATTTTTTAAACAGTATAAATTCAAGGCATATTTCTTGTATCCAAGATTTATCAAAAACGTATAAGGACAAAGCATTTCTAAAAACATTCGTCTAGATTTGTGGAATGTCTTTCGCAATATTACAAAACGCGTGACGGCGACATGTAGAGGAAATTTTTCAAGGGAAAATTTCTAACAATTCAAAAAGTTAAACAGAGAAGACACCTTTTTAAATTCTTCATTATAAAACATAAATATTATTCCAGTTATAAATGACAAGATGTCTCAAAAGTGAAATACCTTTTTGTTGGACGGAATTCTCGTGCCTTCTTTATCCCACATACACCAAAACCGACAACAAGCTAATTAGGTTCGCCGTTTTGAGAATTGTTCAAAATTCTCACTTGGTCAAACTGAAGTGAATTTAGAAAACAAGGAAGGAAAGAAAATGAGGGTGTGAAACTGAAACCGACTGCTCCAGACGCTTCAGAAGATTGTTTGCTTCTGTTCTCGAGGCAACTATTTGGAGCAGTATATATACGAGACTGATAAGTGTTATCAGTCGAGCTCCCCTGATTCCAAGTCTACATTACAGAACCAGTCTTATCTGACAGTCAATAGGTACATGATATGTAGAGGATGGGATCAAGACTGGAGGGGTGAGTGCACGCATTGTTTCAAGGTTTCAAGCTCCGCGGGGGGCATCCTGGTATTATGTGGAAAGCTAAGATTGTGCTTACTCGTAATTCTATCAGCTACCTCTCACCACTATTATATCTACTCTACCCCCAGCAAATGATAAACCCAAGTCTGGTCACAGTAGTTCAATTATGTTTATTGTAAATGGCGCAAAGAAAATCACGCCAGGCTTCCTCAAAACAAAACAGAAGTGTTTTGTTATTAAGCTCTATTGTGTCCTATTAACAGCTATAGCAAATGTACATTCTTTCAGAAAACATTGTATTGTATTCTTAATTGACTTCTTAGTCTTAAAACTAAGGGATATTAATTTTTTAGACTAAATTTATTGATTTCAATTTAATTTTATCTGGTATTGTAATGTTGCCGCACGTGCAGTATAAAATTGACTATAAAAAGAAATAAACAACCAAATAAACTATGGAATAATCCTAATAAACAATTCTTTTCAAAACCTACTTAAATTTTCTGAAAACCTCAATAAATTTCACAAAATTCTTTGCAATTCCTTGGAAGCTCTTAAATTCTCATAAAATTCCTTGGCATTTTATAAAAATCTCTTGAAATACTGTAAAAATCTTTAAAATTCCACGAAACACCATTGGATTGAAGTTTCAGACGTCCCTAACATGTTTTAAATTCCTTTATATCCCATAAAATATTTTTAAAATCAGAAAAATATTTTGATATCTATTAATTTATTAAAAATCTATGAAATCCATAAAAATTCCACAATATCTTTTAAAAATCGACAAATTTTTGGAAAGTCCTTAAAAATCATTAGAAACTTTAAAAAATTCTTGAAATTTTATGGTAACATTAAAAATTGTTTTATATCTTTAAAATTCCTTAAAACTATTGCAAATCTCATAAAAATCCATAAAATCCCTCGCAATTATTAGAAATTGAATCCCACGATTCAGTAATTTAGATCACTGAAACTTTTCAAATCACAAGCTTAACATTTTTTGTTATCCTATTAGGTTGAAGTTTTAGACGTGTAAATTCACGAAGTTTTTTTATTTTCTTATTTTTTATATTTATTAGATGAAGAATATCAAAATAAAAGAGTTTTAAGAATATTTTTTATTTTTATTTATTTACTAGCAGAAATTTACCCGTAGCTGTCCGGGATTTTAAGAGTTTTTAAGTGACAAAGGAATTTCAAGGGATTACATAGAGATTTTAGTGATTTTAGAGAATTACAACATATTTTAAGGAATTTCATTTGATTTTAAGGAAGTTCACAAAATTTTAAGGGATTTTAAGAGATTTGAAGGAACTTCAAAGGATTTTTTAAAAAAGATTTTTATAGATGCTGCAAGATTTCAAGACATTTTAAGGGTTTTCATCAGATTTTAAGTGATTTCAAGGAATTCAAAGGGATTTCAGTAGATTTCTAGATATTTTCAGTAATTAAAAAAAATGTCAAGGAATTGATTCTAATTTAGCAGAAATCAAATGAAATCCCTTAAAATATTTAAAAATTGCTTGAAATTCTTTAAAATCTTTAAAATCATCTGTAAATGTCTTAAAATAGTTTGAAGTATTTCAAAATTTAATGGAGTTCATTAAAATATATTGAAATAACTTGAAATCCAATGAAATCCCTTGAAAGCTCTTAAAAGTCCTTAAAATTACTTATTGTCCAATAAAATATTGTTAAATCCCTTAAAATTACTTAAAATCCTCAAAATGGCGTAAAATTTTGTGAAATTCTTTAAAATTTGATAAAACCCTATTAAACTTCTCCAAAATCCTAGAAAAACTGGTAGAGTCCCTTAAAATGTCTTGAAGTCCTTTAAATTCCTGAAAATCACATAATTCATTCCCACATTTAAAATCCTATGACATTCCTCAAAATATGTACCATGAAATCTCGTTAAAATCATTAAGTCTTTAAAATTCCATAATATCCTCAAAAATTTCTTAAAATCCCTTAAAATTTTTAGACTATACTCTCTTCTTCTTTTCATACCTATAAGCATTAGTTTCGTTCTACTTCTTCAACAAATATACTAATATAATGTACAAGATGAAGAAATTGATCTGAATCAGAAAAAAGTGAAACTAGAAAACAAATAATTTTGCATTAAACTGGTTTAATTCAATAACAGATACACAAATTACTACGTAGAAAGATATGTATTCTCAAACTGCAAACATTCTACCAACACAAAAGTTAAGTTTTTTAATTTGAAAATATTTATCTTTCGAAATTTCTAGATTTCTCCTTTCTTTTGACTCAAGGTCAAATTCCAAGAAACAATATAACTTCCTACATCGGAATAAGACGTCATAAATATTCTTTGTACAACATGTACTAACCAATGTTCGCCAGTTTGAAGTGGAATTACTGGTCTGAGTGACGAGATATCTTATAGTAGAACACAGAGGCAACATCTATCGTAAAAACATTTGATCACCTGATTATCAATGTTCTCGAAACGAGGGTAACATTTCTTTGAATAAGGAAAGAATCATCAGACGTATTTGATTTCTTCAAGATATCCATTCCTAAGCAAATTTTGCGATAAGAAAAAAAGAGTCTATGTTTTGTAAAAGTTGTTCACTCCTGAGCCAAAGTTTAGACTATTATCTTGTTCTTTCTATAATAAAGCATGACAACTTGTGGTCATATTCCTTATCAATTCCACATTGATCAAACTCAAAAAAGCTTAGTCAAGAGGAAATACATTCTTTTGCTACGTGAAAAAGATAAGTGGAAATATTCGCAAGGTATGCCACTGATAATAAATATTTCCAAGGTATGAATGAAATGACCACAATACTCTCAAGAGTACTATGCATTTGTTAAATACCCTTTCTCCTTTTCTTCACCTATGAATGAAACTTAAAGCACATTCAATTGAAATCTTATAAACAAGTATAATTGTCTCATTTAATTAAACAAAATTCACCGGATTTTGTTGAACTTTTTCAGGCTATAAATTGCGTAAGAACAATAACAATTATTCGATAATGATAATCTAAATTTCCCTCCGTTACATTAGAAACCAGTATGGAAGAACATTTGAAGGTGATCATTTTCAAGCTGTTTCAAGGTTCTAATATTATTTTCGTAATTATCTAGAAGATCTGTATCGTAACATACTAGTTTTCAATAGATTATTATTTCCTTTTGTATAAATTCAAACTGCGTATATTTTACTAAATATAAAATCCAAATTTTGAACTCACCAGTGAAATGACCACTTCCGTCAACGAAAGCTGTAACAGTTCAACTGACTTCAAGAGCAAAATTTGGATTGAAGAATTTTATTTTGGAGCAGACGAAATATTTATAACTGTCGGTCAAATTTCACCTATCCTAACTTGTCCTTTGACCAATTCTTCTACCTGGACTCTAGAATCTATTAGGAACAATAAAATAAACGACAATCCAGGTATCCACTCCAACTTCGTATTCTCTAAAAGGTTCAAGTGACAATAGAGATTAAAAGCTTAAGGTGGCTATTTGCGTCTGAGTAATTTACTTAATTTAACTAATATTTAAGATTTACTTCAACTCAGGAGTAAAGGATAATCACAACAATGACATCACAGACGGAAATGACTCAAACTTTTATTATCGTTTAGAATATGCCCATCACCTTGGTTACCGAAGATAAGTAATTTCGAAAGGCGACCAAATTACATTGGCGATTTATTTTTCAAATTTTCACAGCTTGATCGAAGCTCCATCTGGAAACTCTGAATGCATTATTCTGTGTTTTATATTTAAAGAGAGACTTTAAAGAAGAAATTTCTCCGAAAATCATTCTGGAGAATATATTCTTGAACAAAAATATTCTCCAGAATTTTATAAATTAAGGAAATGTAGTTTATAATAATATAAAGTGACGTCCTTGATTTCAGAGTAAGTGGGACAATTATGAAGGACATGGTAGTCCTAATAATATGACATTGAGTTGAAGTTTCAGACGTCTAGTCTGACAAGTTTTTATTATTTAAAGGAATTTTAAACAGACTTTAAACGATTGCAAAAAATTTTAAGGACTTTTTCAGGATTAAAAGGATTTTTTTTTTTAATTGGGATTTCCAAAAATATTGGGGATCTTATATGAATTTTATGTGATTTTCAGTAAAGCAATTTTAAGAGATTTCATTTTTTAAGACAACTTTTTTTAGCTTTTTCTAGGATTTTGAAGAAGTTTAATGAGATTGTATCAAATTTTAAGGAATTTCACGAGATTTCGAGATATTTCAAGAGATTTTAATGAACTCCATGAAATTTGAAAATATTTCAAACTATTTTATGACATTTACAGATGATTTTCAAGATTTTCAAGAATTTCAAGAAATTAAAAAATATTTTAAGGGATTTAATTTGATTTCGTTTAAATTAGAATCAATACCTTGACATTTTTTTCAATTCTTTAAAATATCTTTAAATTCCCTAAAATCACTTAAAATCTCTATCTCCGGATAAATTTCAGGTTGCAAATAAATAAAAAAAACACTAGACGTCTGAAACTTCAATCCAATTTATATGACATGTTCTTTTTTTTGACAGTGGTATATTCTTGTCTAATTGTTGAATCATTTTCTACATGAAATGAGCTTCATTACCTAGTTTTTATAATTTCTAGATTTTCAGATATGGAAATTAAGAAATTTAAGAATACAAAATTTTCGAGACATTTTACGAAATACATATAGCCACCTTCATAAGGAATATTCATAGATCTATAATTATAACATGACGAAATATAATTCTACGAAAGTAATAATGTCAAATCATTTGACGTCTGCGGCCAGCTGCAAAATTTTCTATAAAAACATGTTGATTCTGCAATTTTTCAGTAAAAATCCTTGAAACCAATTGAGTAAATTATCGGCACAAGATAAAAAAAAGTCATTAAATAAGAATATGTAATAAATGTCTTGATAAAAAAATCATCAGCTCAAATACACTCGATTTTTAAACTTTACTCTTGGTATAGCACGAGATTTAGATACGAGAGTTTCAATCAAGTGAATCATCGTTAAGTAAATGTGTCAAAATATAGATTGTAGCAAATTGGAGTAGGAATTCATCAATTCAGCAACTAGTCGACCAGCCATATATAATTAAAATAAGCGATGGCAGCGTGCTGAATTTTCTAGATTTAGATTTTCTTACCTTATCAAATGATCGCCACCCTGCGGGCCGGCACTCGGTTGTTGACGGAATGATGAAAGTTTTCGGTGACTGGATCCCAAAAATCAGTCAGGACAGCCGCTGAAGTGATTCAATTTTCTCTTCGAAGGAGCAGAATGCACGGAATTCACCCGCGAATAGTTCACAAAATCGAATGGACAGAAACATTCGAAAGAGCACGCACGAAGTGAATTAGACTTTTACAGCGGACTTGCCACTATTAGAGACGTAATTCGACATTCGTCGAGCAACTTTTCGAACGGCAATTTTGCGAAGATTCGCTTTTACAAAAACCCACCGAATTTTCACCACGACTAAGCAGCCATATTTGCCTCGCAAAGGGAACGACCAGAACACGGTTCAGAAACTCATCCGAAACTTTCGCCCCTCAAAGTCCTCAACCAATAGGAGAAGGCGTCTCTTCAAATAAATCAATCAAACGACGCGCGAATCAGAAAGACGCTCTCCAAATACTAAATCACGTGTTCTAGCTGCTAAAAGACTGTATAATAATGTATATAATTCGTAAGAATTATTTTATTTTCGAAAAGGGAATTTTAAATAAATATTTTGTTAAAATTTCTCACCTAGAAATGATGAAAAACTGTTTAAAAGTGCCTAATTTTAAAAACTACCGCTAGGTGTACTACTCATCCTGCATTATCGACTGGCGCGAAAATTTGAAATAAATAATTTAATCATGAACAATTTTGTATTAAATTATTTATAGGACAGAATTGAGGACACATACACATTGAAGACAATTAAGACGACGTTACGTATTCAGAGTGTTTTTATTAAAGTTTTAAATTCTCGAGAGAAAAATAGTAGAAAACTCCTGGAAATGTTCTCGAGAATATTCTCAGTTTCAGCTATTTTACGCTCCCAACCCTGTCTTATGTCTGTATGTGTTTGACATTGTGACGTCAAATAATGAGATGAGCACAAGCACATTCTCTGCGATAATTTATTTTTTTATATTTTAGCAAAAAATACTTCATCAATTTCATAGTATACTTGGACATTAACTTTTTATTTTATAGGATTGAATAATACAATCGATTTTATTATTTAATATAATCAGGAGCGGATCCAGAAAAATATTTCGAGGGGGAAACAAAAAAGTATATTTTTTTCTGGTTTGTGAACTATGTTTAAATTTTAATTTATTTAATTTTATAGTTTTTAATATTATTTTATTTTATAGAAGACCAGTTTATAAACCAGTTTAAACTGGTTTAAACTAGAGTAGAAAATGCTTCTTATCGTTATGTTGTAATATTAGAAATAAATAGAGTTTGAAACTTGGAAGTTCTAAGGTTTTTGAAAAATAAAAAAAATTGAGTGATGCAAATTGTTTATTGTATTTGGATCAAAGCCACCTGAGTACATACCTAAAGAAAAGAATGTACCTTTTTTAAAAAGAAATTATAAATTTATATTCATTGTTGTCTGCTGTTATGCTTAAGAAATGTCATTATTTATTTAAAATTCGGTCTTATCATTTAGTCATTCTCAATTTTCAGCTTGAAAAACGTAATTTATCATATTTTATTATCCAGGGATTTGATAAGAAGATAACTTTTCTAAAGTATAGAACGAGACGAATAAAGGCTGGCTAAAACATGCTATAAAAGTGAAATTTAACATTGATGAACATTAAAATACCTGTAAAGGAAGATCTTATCTGAAAGATCAAATAAAGGTTCATACTGTTTTACAAACTGCTTTAATAAAAGCGCTATATTTATCAGTACACGCTTGCCAGTTACACAAAATAGTACGAGGTTTAAAACGTTTAAAACAAGAAACCACATTTAATATTAATGAACAATTTGTCAGTTTTTTTTTAATATGGACAACAAAAAACAGGAGCAACGAAAATATAATCCAGAGGAAGGTGCTAATATTTTTTCTAAACTGACCTTCGCGTAAGTAAAATCCAAATTAACAAAATTAAATTAAAAAATCAAACAATATTTTTAATAAAAAAAGTAAATATTAATATACATATAATTTATTACAATTTAACTTTGCAGTTGGCTATTCGAGTTATTCCACTTGCGCTCTAAAAGGGATTTGGAGACCACCGATCTTTATAACTGTTTAAAAAAACATTCTAGCCAAAATTTAGGAAATCTCATATCCGACTCTTGGAATAAAGAAGAGAAGAAATTTAAGGAGAAAGATGTTCACAAGCCCAGTTTATTAAAAGTTCTTCTAAACTGTTTTGGAAAAGAACTATTAGTTGTCGGCTTTTTCCAAGGGTTTAATGAATTATTCATTAAGTAAATTAAACTTCACTTTCTTCTTTTTTTTGAACATAACTTCTCATAAAATTCAATAAAATTTTTTAACGCATACTTCTTTTTACAGAATTATGCAAGTGATTCAGTTTTCCAAAATATTAAATTATTTTAACCAGAAGAATGATATTTCAGAGACCGAGATTTACTTTTGGGCTTTGGGATTTGCTGTGTGTCTAATTCTAAACTGTATTATTGATTTTCAATGCGGGCAAACTATACTGCACTTGGAAATGAGATTAAAAATATCCTGTTCTGCATTATTATACAGAAAATGTTTAAAATTATCTCAAGCATTTGTAGAAAACGGCGATGCTACAGTAGGGCAGGTGAGAAAAGTGTGCGATATAATGTCAATTATTACTAAAAAAAAAATGCATGTTTATAACACTGTACTGAGCATAGACAAGTTCTAATCCAAAGAAAAAATTGAGTTCCACAGATTATCAATGTTTTAAGCAACGAAATGAACAATTTTCATAATTGTTTCTTCGGCTTTCACTACATCTGGATTGGACCAATTCAGGCAATCATTATTACAGTAATAATCTACCAAAATATGAATATGTCAAGTTTTGTGGGAACATTGATTCTTTTTCTCTTCATCCCATTACAAGGTGAGAAAAAGTGTATAACAAGTAAATTTTAAGATTTTAGACGTCTGAGACTTCAACTGAATTTATTTAATATTTAATATAAAATTTATTTAATATAAAGGAAATACAAATAATAATTATAATTATAGGATGCATTGGAAAACGGATGAAATATTGGGTATACAAACTGTCATTAAGGACAGACAAGCGACTTTCCTTAATGGAACAAATAATTAGTGGCATTCAAGTAATTAAAATGTATGCCTGGGAGAAGTCTTTTGCACACCTAGTCAACAAAGCTAGAACGTCAGTATTGAATTATCATATACTTTATCAATACTTTTTAATACCTTTCAAAAATTTGTTTTATAATAATGGATCTTGAATAATTTTTTTAGGAAGGAGATAAACGTGATTAGAAAAATATCTTACATTGATGCTGTTACAGTTTGCTGTGACAGCTACATTCCTCGACTTTGCATTTTTTCAACTGTACTATGTTACGTCTTATTTGGAAATCATATCTCTGTAGAACAAGTCTACGCAGTAACAGCTTTTTATAACATATTAAGATTCTCTGTCAATGTGGCTATGGCTCTTGGTAAGCATTAACTGTGATTCTATATACATTATTTTATATTCTACTGCAGTATCTGTCTTTCCTTATCTACAGGAATGCAACGTTTGGCGAAAAGTCTAGTATCCATTAAACGCATTAGAGAACTTATGATGCATTATGAAATGCAGCACACAATACCCAAGAATTTTGATAACCAAAACACTGATCCCAGCATTGCTGTCAAACTTTGTAAAGTGTCTGCAAAGTGGTCACCTGACATGAAAAAATACACATTAGAAAACATAAACTTGACTGCCAAACGTGGTACACTTTCTGCAATCATAGGAAAAATAGGTTCTGGTAAAAGTAGCTTGCTTCATCTCTTACTCAATGAACTTCCACTCATGAGCGGAAGTATCCAAGTGTCAGGGAAGGTAGTTTATGTCAGTCAACAACCTTGGGTATTTGCTTCTTCTATAAGGCAGAATATCCTCTTCGGATTGCCAATGAAACAAGATCGCTACAAAGAAGTTGTAAAAGTGTGCCAGTTGGATCAAGACTTTGCCATGTTTCCATTTGAAGACCAGACTCTTATTGGTGAAAGAGGAATCAAATTGAGTGGAGGTCAAAAGGCGAGGATTAATCTCGCCAGGGCAGTGTATTCAGATGCAGATATCTATCTTTTAGATGATCCACTATCAGCTGTTGATAATTATGTAAGCAGAAAGATCTTTGAAGAGTGTATCTGTAAATATTTACAAGAAAAGACAAGGATCTTAGTAACACATCAGCTTCAGTATCTAAAATCTATGGATCGGATATTTATTCTAAACAATGGGCTGGTGCAAATGGAGGGAAGCTTCACTGAATTATCAGATAATTCAGAATTTGATTGGATCAAGTTATTGAACTCGCTCAAGAATGATGATAATGTTGATGAGGTTCAAAAGAAAATGGAGAAAAAAGAGAAAGAAGATGAAATGTTACTTAGAAGAAATTCTGTGGATCAAGAGCCAGAAGAGATCCCTGAACATCGAACAGTAGGCAAAACTTCTGGAACAGTTTATCTTTCTTATTTGAAAGCTGCTGGTGGTGTTTGGATTGTATCTTTAGTGATACTATTAGGTATATTGTATCAACTTGCTTTTTCAGCTGGCGACGTCTTTTTAGCCCAATGGTTAAACGCAGCAGATGAGAAAGTAAATGGATCTTTTTTATCCAATTCCGAAAATATGTGGTATATTCAGACATACAGCTTTTTAACTTTGGGAACCATAGTTCTAACACATGCTTTTTATCTGGTTCTCTGCGAAATGTGCATGAGATCTTCCAAAAATTTGCACTCTCATATGTTCTTTAACATCATGCGGACAACAATGTCGTTCTTTCATGAAAATCCATCTGGAAGAATTTTAAATCGGTAATATTTCAAGATCAAATTACTAAAAATATCCGAGGGTCTAAAAATGTCCAAAGGTCGCCAAGTTTATAAAAACTTTTTATTTAGGTTTTCAAAAGATATCGGAGTCATTGATAGAGAAATGCCACTAATTATAATTGAAGTTGCACAAATTGGTTTGCTACTGGTGTCAGTTCTCATCATAAATATTTCTATCAATGTCTGGCTATTGATACCTACCGGAATAATTGGCTCAATTTTTTATGTGATGCGTATTTTCTACATGAGAACAAGTTCCAGTCTCAAACGCTTGGAAGCTATAAGTGAGAAGTTAATTAAACTTAATAATTTAATTAATTTAAAAGCACCTAACCGAATACAACAGCCCCTATTACAATTAAAAAAAAATTTTTTTTCAGATCAATCACCAATCTTCAGTCACGTGAACGCTACCCTCCAAGGTCTCACAACAATCCGAGCATTAAAGGCTGAAAAAATAATAACGGAAGAGTTTGACAATTTTCAAAATATTCACTCGTCAGCTAATTACCTTCACAACTCTTGCATGTATGCCTTTATTTTTTATTTACAGCTTTTATCCGATCTGTATATAGTTGTGGTCGTTTATTTTTTCATATTTATGAGAAACAACATTTCTGCGGGAAATGCAGGTTTAGTCATAACGCAATGCTTGTTCCTTTCTAAAATGCTCTATTGGGGTCTGAAACAAACTACAGAACTTGAAAATCTTATGACATCAGTTGAAAGAATTGTAGAATATAGTGAACTGGATCAAGAACCACCTTTGGAAACAGAACCAGATAAAAAGCCACCTGCTCAGTGGCCTTCAGCAGGACGGGTAGAATTTAAAGATGTTTCTTTAAGCTATCAACCTTCAGGAGCATTAGTGCTTAAGAATTTGAACTTTGTGATATTACCAAAAGAGAAAATAGGCATTGTTGGAAGAACGGGAGCTGGAAAGAGTTCTTTAATTTCTGCCCTCTATCGATTGGCATATTTGAAAGGAGAAATTTATATAGATGGTATAGCCACTGATAACTTAGGTTTGCATGACCTTCGATCTAATATCAGTATTATTCCTCAAGAACCTCTGCTTTTTGCTGGAAGTCTTAGAAGAAATTTGGATCCCTTTAAAAATTATTCTGATGATGAATTGTGGCAAGCATTAGCAGAAGTGGAATTGAAGAGTTTCATCATCGACTTGAATGCTGGACTTGAAGTTAAAGTATCTGATGGTGGTTCCAATTTCAGTATTGGTCAACGTCAACTTCTTTGCTTGGCACGTGCCATTATCAGAAATAACAAAATTTTAGTCATTGACGAAGCTACGGCGAATGTAGACTTAAAAACTGATGAGTTAATCCAGAAAACTATCAGAAAGAGATTTCAAGATTGCACGGTTTTTACCATTGCACACAGACTGAACACTGTCATGGACTGTGATAAATTTATTGTAATGGATTCTGGTTGTATGGTGGTAAGTTTTATTTCATATTTTATATGCCAAAGGCTCGATACATTCGAATAATAAAATTATTAGTACTCTAACAAAATAATTACCCTAACGAATTCTACTTTACTGCAAGCAATTATTACTCTAAAAAATCGTTACAATCTTTAAAATTAATCTAAAATCCTTTAAACTTTCTTAAAATTTCTGAAAATCCACTGAAATTTTGTAAAATCTATTGGATCCATTCAAAATTTTAAAACTTATTTAATATCCCATTAAATATCGTAAAATCCCTTAGAATTACTTAGAATTCCAAAAAATATGAACAAATCCCTTAACGTTATTTAAAATCCTATGGAATTTCATGAATTCCCTTAAAATTCCTGAGAATTCCATGAAATGTCGTAAAATTCCCATGAAATATCTTAAAATCCCTTTAACATCCTTCAAAATCTGGTGAAATTCCTTAAAATTACTTAAAATTACTCAAAATCTCAAATAGTCTCATTATATCTCCTAAAATTACTCAAAATTTCATAAAATTTCGTTAAATTCTTGAAAATCCAATATAATCTCACTAATTCCTTTAAAATTTCTGGAAATAAATGTTCTTTAAATTACTTAAGTAATTTTAATTAACTAATATTAATTAAATAATTCTAATCCATAAAATATTTTAAAGTTGCTTAAAATTACTTAGAATCTCCAAAAATACCATCCAATCCCATAAAATTACTAAAGATCCCATGAAATCTCTTGAAATCCCTTAAGTCGTTAAAATAATTTAATATCCTATGAAACATTGTAAAATCTCTGAAAATTACTTAAAATTCCATGCAATTTCGTAACATCCTTTAAAATTTCATCAAACTGCTCGAAATACCTGGAAATCCCATTAAAACCCTCAAAATATGGAAAATACAATGAAATTTTGTGAAATCCCTTCAAATACCTTAAAAGTTTTTAAAAACACTTAAAAATCCACAAAATATCTATCGTTAAATCTTTTAAGAGTTCTCAAAATCCCAAGATCTCTGAAAATTGATAAAAATCCAATGAAATTTCGTAAAATCCCTTGAATCTCTTAAAAGGTCTTAAAAATATTGAATACCCCTTAAAATATCTGATAATCCAATGAAACTTCGTGAAAATCCTTGAAACAACTTTAAGGGCATTGGATCCAAGTTTTAAGCTCAAAATTCCATTCTTCATTTTACTCAACGAAAATTACAGATAAATATTTTTTCGCTCTGTAACACTAATCTTTTTTTCAAATATGAGACTGCGTACAGAGCGAAAAAATACTTAATTTCGATACTTTTTGCATAAAACGAAGAATTCAAAATCTAACTTTAAAATTGAATATTAGAACTTGGCTCCAACACCCTTAAAGTTTCTTAAATTACTTAAAATTACACAAAATATCGGTAAATCCTTATAAATTATTTTAAATCTCATAATCTTGATAAATACTTTCAATTACTTGAAAATCCAATGAAAACTCTTTATTAGATTTTTAGATACTATAAAACTCCAATAACTGGTAAAATCCCTTAAAATTTCTGAATAAATATCATAAAATTCCTTCAAATACTCTAACAAATTCTACTCTACTGCAAGCAATTATTGCTCTAAAAAATTCTTACAATTTTTAAAATTAATCTAAAATCCTTTAAACTTCTTTAAAATTACTTTAAGTCTCCTGAAATCCCTCGAAATGCCTTATTTCAAACCTTTTGAAATCTTTTTTAATGACTTTAAA
This sequence comes from Synergus umbraculus, assembly GCA_900474325.1. Classification (NCBI taxonomy): domain Eukaryota; kingdom Metazoa; phylum Arthropoda; class Insecta; order Hymenoptera; family Cynipidae; genus Synergus; species Synergus umbraculus. The sequence continues at coordinate 8,437 of UCOK01009539.1, read as the reverse complement.
TTGTAAAAGTTTAAATCGATAACTGTTATTGCAACTTAAATTTATAGGAATTTGGACACCCTCATGATCTCTTGAAAAAAAAGGAAGGACACTTGTATAACATGGTGCAACAAAGTGGTCCTGAAATGGCTATTGTTCTAACGCAGATGGCCGAAAAAGTATGATTGTATTTAATTTTTTGAAAACTTAACTCGAAAAAGGACTATAATAATATCTAACATTATATTTTTCAGAGTTACAAGAGAGATGCACTCACTGACTGATGAAGGAGGGGTCCAAAGTACCTGTTATGGCCCTGTTAAGATAGGGCGGCGGGTGTCGTGGTCTATTATTCTTGTAGCGTTACACAAGGACAGGGAGGGTAAAAAAAATGGTCAAAAAAATCATAGTTGTTAATTTTTGTAAATATTTTACAGAAAAATAGAGATTTAAAAGTGTCTTTTTTCCTTCTTTACCCTCCCTCGCCTTAATTTAATGACTCCATAGGTCAAAGATCTAGATTTCCATTACCCTAACAGAAAAACAGTGGCGCATGCTTTTAAAATTTTTTTATGCTAGAAAAACCGTTCAGCAGTAAAATAAATTGCGGTATTCGTCCTCTGACATTTCTCGTTTGATAAGGCAACGACCCTTATATTCATATTGCACTTCACTCTAGTTAAATTCAAATACAAGTGCTATGCAATTTTTTATTAAAATTACTCACAAACAGATGAGAAATTTGTCATTTCAAATAAAATTGTGTTTACTTTTTTTTTTAAATAAGTCAACCAGAGATGATAAAAAATAATTAACATCTGAATTCTTTAATTTTCGAAAGATAAAATTCATCAGTTGTCTAGGTAAAAGATGATTACAATCTCTTAGGAAGCAGTATTTTTCCATCACATAAGTCAGATCTACAGATTTGATCACACATAATAAGCCATTTATATCCCTTACGTAATTCCTTATCATTTCTGTATAAAAAAAATATCAATTTTTTAAAATATCAATTTTTTAATACTGCTTGAAATTGAAAAATACAGAATGTACTTAAAATTATCCTTTTTCTTAAGATAGTGGAAAATAGATCGACTGCACAAGTAATAATTTGCGTAGGATCAAAGGCAATGTACATTTCTCCTTGACCTTGGCAGTTTTCAATTTTTTTTTTTACTTTAAATTTATTTCCATTCATTCGTAAAGATTTTATCATTGTTATTATTCAATTAAAAAGTCAACTAATAAAATTGATCTTGAATGAATATAGATTCGCTGATATAGGAAAGAGTAATTAAAAGACAGACTGGAATGAGTACGAATCAAATATAAAAAGGGATCACGAACAATCTTGTATAGTTTCGACCCCAGTATCAAAATAGTCTCTTCTCCTTATTTTTACGTTTTATTAATTGCTTTCAACGTCTGAAAACCCGCTTTTACAGATGCCCATAAAATTCCTGAAAATCCCATGAAATATCTTAAAATCCCTTTAACATCCTTTAAATTTTTGTTACAATTCCTTATAATTACTCAAAATCTCATTAAATCTCTTACAGTTTCTGAAAATCCACTGAAATAGATTTTACAAAATTACAGTTGATTTTCAGAAATAGCAAGTGATTTAATGAGATTTTGAGTAATTTTAAGGAATTTCACCAGATGTTGAAGGACATTACAGGGATTTAAAGATATTTCATGGGATTGTCAGGAATTTTAAGGGATTTCATGAAATTTGATAGGATTTTAAATAACTTTAAGGGATTTGTTCATATTTTATGGAATTTTAAGTAATTCTAATAGATTTTACAATTTTTTATGGGATATTAAGTAATTTTAAAGAATTTCACCAGTTTTGAAGGATGTTTAAGAGATTTCATGAAATTTCATAGGATTCTAAATAAATTTAAAGTATTTGTTCATATTTTATTGAATTTTAAGTAATTTGAAGGGATTTTGACATGTTTTATTGGATATTAAGTAATTTTAAAGATTTTAAATGGATCCAATAGATTTTACAAAATTTCTGTGGATTTTCAGAAATTGTAAGAGATTTAATGAAATTTTGAGTTATTTTAAGGAATTTCACCATATTTTGAAGGATGCTAAAGGAATTTTAAGATATTTCATGGGATTAGGAATTTTGAAGCATTTCATGAAATTTCATAGGATTTTAAATAACTTTATGGGATTTGTTCATATTTTATGAAATTTTAAGTAATATTAAGGAATTAAAATCCCTATTAAATTTCATGAATTCCCTTAAAATTCCTGAAAATCCCATGAAATATCTTAAAATCCCTTTAACATCTTTCAAAATATGGTGAAATTCCTTACAATTACTTAAAATTTCTCAAAATCTCATTAAATCTTATAGAATTTCTGAAAATCCACTGAAATTTTGTAAAATTTATTGTATCCAATCAAAATCTTTAAAATTACTTAATATCCAATAAAACATGGCAAAATCCCTTCAAATTATTTAAAATTCCATAAAATATGAACAAATCGTCTCCTTATTTGAACGTTTTTTTTAATTGCCTCCAACGTCCGAAAACCCGCTTTTCCGGATGCCCACGCAATCGTCAAGCGATTCTTCGTTATAGGTGGAAACAAATGTAAACGGACAGTTCAATTTCGAACATCCATGAATTTTACTGATGTGTATTTTCAGTACTCATGAATATGTAACCGAGAGGGAAAATATATCCATCATTTTTTCCCGCGCATTTTCAAGCGACACTGCCGCGTGAGCGTTGAATCGAGAAAATTGAAGGGTGAGAGGGAAATCCGACCGAGGAGTTCTACAATCTGAGGCCACATGGGAAATTTAGAGTATAGAAAATATATTAGATTTGCAAACATTATTAAATGTATATACATATATATTTATTCAGTCTATGATGTAGTATTGTAATTTTAATTATTTTTCTCAAATATTTATTTTTTTCTCATATATTATTGGGCTTATGATATCAAGCGTCTAATCTGAAGAAAATAAAAATTTTTTTTCTCCATTTTTATTTAGAAATATATTTTAAAAAAGGTCATATTGAGAGGTATTAGAATTTGATTATTTTATAATCTTATCTAGTTTTTTATATAATTAAATATATAATATATTTGTATATAAATTTGAAATATTTTTGTAAATATAAATTAAAATAAAAAATATTATCTTCGTCAGATTATACGTCTGATACTTTAGCGAAATCAACATAATTTCTTTGTGAGTTAATCTGCTTTTAACTTTGTACTTATTCGTTGTCAATCTTGACTAGCCACGCTACCGAATCTGGAATAATTCTTCTTGAAAATAAAATATTAACAAAGTTTTCAATTTAAATTTATGCGGCTGGGGCTTACTCTGTTGAGGCGTTAAATGCTTAGCAAATTCTCTTGAATCTGAATCATAAACCTCTGTGAATAAAAAGAATAACTTCACTTCTTGAGATTTTGACAAATCCAGGAAATTTAAATCCACATATATCGTAATATTGCATCAATTGCAAACATTCTTAATGATTTATTATAGTCATCAAGTCATGAATTTTGCACACCTCTTGCTAGTAGGAAAATAAATTGAGAATTTTTGATTCTTGAAATATAAAATCTTGTCATTCTTTATCTAATTTCAGGAATCTTGATGATATTTAAAAAATTTCTTAAAATGCCTTTATTATCCTTCAAAATTTGGTGAAATTCCTTTAAATTTCGTAAATTCACTTGATATTTCTTATAAAATTACTTAAAATTACTCAATATCTCATAAAATTTCTTTAAAAATCTGAAAATCCACTAAATTACTTAATATCCCATAAACCATGGTAAAATCCCTTAGAATTACTTAAAATTCCATACAATATGAAAAAATCCCTTAAAATTATTTAAAATCCTATGAAATTTCATGAAACCCCTTAAAATTCCAGACAATCCCATGCAATTCCTTAAAATCCCTTTAAAATCCCTTTAAAATCCTTCAAAATCCGGTGAAATTCCTTAAAATAACTTATAATTACTCAAAATCTCATAGTCTCATTATATCTCTTAAAATTACTCAAAATTCCATGAAATTTCGTTAAATTCTTTAAAATCCAATATAATCTCACCAAATCCTTTAAAATTTCTGAAAATAAATGTTGTTCAAATTACGTAAGTAATTCTAATTAAGTAATTCTAATTCTAATCAATAAAATATCTTAAAATTGCTTAAATTTACTTAGAATCTCCCAAAATATCATAAATCTCATAAAATTACTTAAAATCCCATGAAATCCCTTGAAATTCTTGAAAATTTAATGAAACCTCATAAATCCCTTGAAATAAGTCGTTAAAATAATTTAATATCCTATAAAACAATGTGGGATTTAAAAAATTAAGGGATATTTCAAAAGTATGCAAAATAATTCAGAGATTTAAATTTTTTTAATATGAAAATTTGTAATTCCTATAGTCTAATTTTAGAAATCTCAATTGTAAATTTCTTAAAATTATTCAAAGTCCCATTAAATCTCATTAAAACCCTCAAAATATCTAAAAATCCAATGAAATATTGTAAAATCCCTTGAATCTCTTAAAAGTCCTTCAAACTATTTAATGTCCCTTAAAATATCCGAAAATCCAATGGAACTTTGTGAAAATCCTTGAAACAGCTTTAAAATTTCTAAAATTACTTAAAATTACACAAAATATTATTTTTAATATCATTTACCTTTAAAATTATTTTAAAATCCCATGAAATCTCGTTAAATACTTTCAATTACCTGAAAATCCACTGAAAACTCTCTATTAGATTTTTAGATTCTTTAAATTAGAATAAATTTCATAAAATTCTTTGAAATACCGTGAGAAATCCTTTAATAATTCTAAAATTTCAATAAATTTTCTAAAATTCATATTCTCCATCTCAATTTTTTTTAAAAAACGAAAATAGTCTGAAAATGGTTTTCAAATTAGATACATTCACTAAAAAAATACTAAAAATACTAAAACATACTAAATTTCATTAAATTTTTTAAAAAATTAATAATAGTTTAATACAATCTATCTTCCCGTGTATACATTTTTCTACACGATAATAATAAAAGCATATAAAAATTATAAAAATCCACCTTCAAATTTATTGAATATGGAAATCCAGTTTCAATGACCCTGATAAATGCATGTTAAACTAATATAATTTGGCCTCATAAGTCTACATAATAAATAATAAAAGATAAAATCATTTCTAGAACTGAATACATATATATACTTCACGTTTTCAACTAATTTGCCAATAAATATCATACACACGCTTCCACTCATCCATATTTAGAGCGGACGTGAACTGAGCGTAAGATAGCACATGTGGCAAACTCTCTCATTGAAAATGATTGAAGCCGATGAAATTGTGATTATCATAATTAATTCCCAACACTTGTCACGCTTATACATCTACTAATTGTACTCATTTTGGATGAATTTTTACCGTCAAACTGCAATTATTATGGAATTAAATACGAAATATGCTTTATTATGTATCTTTTCAACTGTAAGTATAAAACTTTAATTATTTTTAGTATAAATATATGAATTATTATATAATATATAATTTGTCTAATTATGTGTTTATTGATATACTTCGTCCACCCAGTCGCATTTTTAATTGTGTCTTTGATTCTCCGGTAATATCTGCTCACTTTCGTTATATCCAGTATAATCCAGAGTCTTTTAAGTACTCTCAATTAAACAAAACTGAATATAAATTAACATAAAGGATAAATAGGGAAAGAGACTTTCTTTTTGAATATTATTTGCTCTAATTTAAATATTACATTTAATTCTACAAAATGATCATGATCTCTATTAAAATAGAGTAGAATAGTACCAGCAGTAAAATATTGTTAAATATTGTATAAAAGTTTAAATGTAATTTCTTTTTTCTGAATACAGATCTAAACTTCCTATTTCACAGAGTCACAAGAAATGAGTATGCCGTAGGCTATCCAAATTAGGTATTCATCATTTTTATGAAGCCCTTGCAAATAATAGACTCAAATAGACTTCTCAAGAAAATTGTTTGCTTGTGCATTTTTCAAGAGGATATGATAAATTATTCTAAAAGTAGACTAAATTACTCCTCAGATAAAAAACCATTTTATATTTTCCTACAAAGAATATATTTTAAATGTTTTTTTTTTTAATTTCGTATCTACTTTATCCTTTAATATAAAACGTCTTTCAGAAAAGCAAACAAAAACATGACTTTAATTAAAAGATTTTTGTGTTTCGTATATATTTATTATAGATAAGAAACGGAAATTAGATAATTGCCCACTTTCTCCACCTTAAAACACCATACAAATAAAAACTGATTGAGAAGAAGATGACGCAATAAAAAGTCCAATAATTATTTTAATTACACGTCTTCTTGAAGGTCATGTCAAGTTTATTATGACTTGATAGATGCAGTCTTCGAAGGGACGATTCTCATAACGTTTCTCTTTTTTACTTTTGTAAAATAATACATTTTATAATATATTATATTATATTACATTATATATTATATTTTAAGAATCATTGTAAAATATCTTGAAAACCCCTTATAATTTTTACAAAAATCTTCGAATTCTCTTAAACGTTTTTGCAATCTTGTGAAATCTGAAAAATCCTTTTGATAACTATTTTCAACTCTTTCGAAAATTCCTTTGAATCCCCAAAATAAGTTAAAATCTCTTATATCTGGATATTTTTTAAAATCAGTCTTCTTAGTTTTCATCCCTTGAAATTTTTTAAAATCACTATAAATGTCTTAAATTCTTTTATAATTTTTCAAATCTTATGAAATCTCTTAAAATTCTGAGCAAAGCCGGATAAAATTTTATTAATAAATACAAATTTTAGTTATTGGAAACTTTGGAAAATTATTCTTGTTGATATTTTTATTCCAACAAATCTAAAAAAAAATCATGAGACTGAAACTTTAACCAAATTAAAATTTCTGAAAATCCACTGAAATTTTGTAAAATCTATGGGATCCATTCAAAATCTTTTAAAATTCTTAATATCCCATAAAATATCGTAAAATCACTTAGAATTACTTAAAATTCTATAAAGTATGGACAAATTCCTTCAAATTATTTTAAATCCTATGAAATTTTATGAAATACCTTAAAATTCCTGACAATCCCCTGAAATATCTGAAAATCCCTTTAAAATCCTTCAAAATCAGGTGAAATTCCTTAAAATAATATAAAATTACTCAAAATTCCATGCAATTTCGTTAAATTCTTAAAATTCTTGAAAATCCAATATAATCTCACCAAATCCTTTAAAATTTCTGGAAATAAATGTTCTTCAAATTACTTAAGTAATTTTCCTTAAGTTATTCCAATTCTAATTCTAATCAATAAAATATTTTAAAGTTGCTTAAAATTACTTAGAATCTCCCAAAATATCATCAAATCCCATAAAATTACTTAAAATCCCATGAAATCTCTTGAAATTCCTGAAAATTCTATGGAATCTCGTAAATCCCTACGAAATATTGTAAAATCTCTGAAAATTACTTAAAATTACTCAAAGTCCCATAAAATGCGATTAAATCTCTTAAAATATCTGAAAATCCACTGAAATTTTTTAAAATTCCATAAAATTTCATTAAATTCTTTAAAATTCTTGAAAATCCAATATAATCTCACAAAATCTTTTAAAAATGGAAATAAACATTCTTCAAATTACTTAATATCTCATAAAATAATTATGATAAAAATTCTTAACATAAGTTAGAATCTCCTAAAATATCATTGTTTCGAACGCACAAATAAATTATACGTTCGTGTTTTGAAGTTCATGAAAATAATAACAATTCACAAATTTGGTGTAGTTAAATCATTAGTTTATTTAGAAAATGACAATTATTAACTATACAAAATATAAACTAGCTGTGAAGTTGTATCAACTTATGTACTCATTCAATGAGCACTTTGCTTCCTGTAAGCAAATATGATTTGCTTCCTCATAGAGGAAGTATTAAGCATTCTTTACATCATCATTAAATTCATTTTCGAAAATTACAATTAAACACAAATTTTGTATTTTTCAATGAAATTTATTAATCTTATAGGTCAACCGATTCGCCTCGATATTAATTATATAAATGATAAAGAATTTCATCATTATATAAATTATAATGATGAAAAATAATTGTACTCATTGATGCGCACTAAAAAGAAGAGAATGTTTAAAATAATGATTTTCATAGTTAATAATAATTGAATGGAATAATATTTTGAATAATTAATTGGCTAAATGCCAATCAATAATATGAGAAGAAAAAAATTTTTTTATTAAAAAACATCTTTTTAATGAACATGTATAATGTATGTTCTAATTTCATCACAATCATTTACCTATTTTATTTTACAGATAATTCTGAAAAATTATGATGACAAAAGTTAATTGTACTTACTGATGC
>UCOK01009537.1:0-10730 GCA_900474325.1 Synergus umbraculus | reverse complement strand
TCAGGATGACACTTGTGAAGGTAAAATTTATTCTAAATATAATAACTCTGAAAAATAAGGAATGTAGAAGAAAATAGAAGTTTATATAGAAGTATATATAAAAGTTCAGTTAAATTATGAAAAAATAATCTAGACTGTGTTTCTAAATAGAAAATTATTTGTATTTACTAATCTCACATTTTTTTATTTACCGCCAAATCAACTAATGTATATAATATTCAATTTTCTAATCTTTGTATAAAAAACCATTCAAAAAATTGTAATATATAATGAATTATTTTGGAGTAAGTATCTCGTAAAATTAAAAATTTGTTATACTTTATAAATTTTTTACAAAAAAAAGTTGTTTTTAAAGATTAAAGATTAAAAGATTTTTAAAGATTAACCTTTTTTTTTAAGCTCTATATTTTAATACTCTCGTTTTGTAGTTTTAAAATGTTTATATTCAAAATTTATGTATGTTTCTGGAATTTATAATTTATATTTAATAAAACAAAATTTGATTTAAATTAGATATTTAATTATAATTATTAAAAAAATCTTTTAAACCATAACCTACAAAACCTCAAATAAAATTAGGGAATAATAGGGAAATGTAGTCGAGCAATAGAAAGGCACCCTCGCTCGAATCTAGCCAATGAGTCTAGACTAGTGCCTTATCTGCAAAACATGTCGTTCTTTTCGGGTCCTTTCCAGATTTCCCGTTCAGCGCCCTAATAAATTTAGGGCAATATGACTAGCACCCTACCAAAACCGAGTCGCAATTTCTACACGGGAGAAATGTAGGGTTTGAAGATGATGTAACCTACGGATATGGCGTTAAGCCATCTATAACTTCTTTCTTCTATGTTTCGTCCCAGGTCCGTTCACTGGACTCATCAGTAAGGCAGTGTGAACGGACCTTGCCTTAGACACAGGGAAGGAGATTTTCTCAGATATCGGGAATCGAACCCGGGCCGTCTAGCTTCTTAGCGCAGCACATTGTCGCTGAGCCATGCTGTAGAGACGATGGTAAATGGAAGGGGGAACGTAGCCATTATGTCGGCTGGCTAGTCCCCACAGAAACTATACAATCAGCGCCGCGTGGTATCTGGATCAATCATTAAATCGATTTAAAAGTATTTCTGGCGCCATATTCAAAATAGAAAAAGCATTGAAACATATGTTAATAAGTTATAATATATTATTTAAAAAACATAACAAATAAATATTACATAAGAAAAATATAAGAAAGAAAAGCAGGAAAAATATATTCAACGATTGTACTTCAGATATTATTCATTTGCTTTGTTTGCATTCTCATCTCATATGAGAAGGTATTGGTTTTATGTGAAAAATGACCAGCTTATTTCATAAAATGTCGACGTTTCAAGACAAAAATGCGTTTTTACGGCGCTTTTGGTTTTATTAAACAAAAATGGTTTTGGAAATTTCATAATATCCATTTTTCAGCTAAAATATGCAAGATAAAGCAAAATGTCAAGAAAAAAAACTATTCAACTGAAAAATTTCTACAAATTTGATTTGAAAATTTTATTGATCGGACATGTACTTATCATTGTATTGATAACAAACTTTGTTAAATAGAAAAAATATCAATTTATGGTCGAACCATGCAAAATACGAAATAATATTACAAGGGAAAATTATTGATCTAATCAAAATCTACAACACTGAGAAAATTTTATAGTAGATCTCACTATACAATAGTAAATTATGGACAGACTAAGCTAGCGGTTGGATTTACTAAAATTTGTAGTAGATTCAACCATTCAGTAGTTATTCTTACTACTGCATGGGTAAAATCTACTACAAAGTTTAGTAAATCCAACCGCTAGCTTAGTCTGTCCATAATATACTATTGTACAATGAGATCTACTATAAATTTTTCTCCGTGAATTTGATATTAAATTGTAGAAAATGTCCGAAACACGTCTTGGATAATAAATATTTGTGAATTAGAAGTCGCGAGAAATCTTATATTTTAAGAATTCGAAATATAAGATAGAAAAGAAATTTCGGAAAGACTAGAAAATGAAATTTTTAGTTATACAGACACTAAGGAGGACAAAAAATATCATTTTATGGTCGAACCATGCGAAATATGAAAAAATGTTGCAACGTTCTGTTTAAAGTTAGATGTTAGATGATTCTAGTTATAAAATTTCTAGTCACATTAACTACAAATTCTGGCTAATATGACTAGAAAAAAAGATTTCATGGCATTGCTTGAACTTTTCAAAAATTTGAAGATATTTTAACGGTTTTTAAAAGATTTGAAGAAATTTCATAGAATTACTAGAAATTTTAAAAGGTTTTAAAATATCATAAGAGATTCCATGGGATTTAAAAAAATTCAAATGAATGCAAATATTTTATGATAATTTTAGGAATTTTAATATATTTCAGGGAATTTTAAGATCCATTGAATTTTTAAAACTTAAAACTTCTTGAACCTCGTGAACTCGTTTTTTTTTTAAATCTTAAAAGCTTTACCATTTTTTAAAATCACTTAAATATCTTGTAATCTTTCAAAATAATTTTAAATATCCTGAAATCGTTAAAAATGTTTCAAAGTTTCTTGGAAAGTATTAAAATCCCTTAAAATATCTTAAAATATCTTCAAATATCTTCAAATATCTTCACATTTTTTAAAATTTGTTAAAATAAGTTAAAAGGCAATAGTCCGAGTTCTAAATTATGACATTTCTAAAGTGACATATCGATCTTCATAGGATCTTATACTTTCCGATGTAATTGACTAATAGCAGGATGAGCTGTTCAACAAAGAGGGATCGGACGAGCAGCTGCCCCCCGTCCATTTATTCCCCGTCACGTCTAACAATTAGGTATAAATTACATTTCTGACAGATCGACTTATCATCGGCCCTATTATTCATCCTTTCACGTCCTAGCGCCCTAGCTGCTTATTCCTTCCCTTCACGAATGGACTTGACGCCCCGAAGTCGACTATGGGCTCGAAAGTTCTGAACTAATAATCCTCCTGTCCACCCATCCAGCTCTTGATAATGAATTCGTTTAGCCATTAACTATTCCCTCAAAGTATATATTTTACTCTGAGAAAGCAACAATTAATATTAAAAGTCATTTGAAAGTTAGTTGTAAGATGAATGATAATGACCTCGAGATAATTATTTTACATGTTATTATAGTAACATATGTTAAAAGAAACTTCCATGAAAAATTTTCCATGACTCAACAAAATTCTTGTTAATATAATTTGAAAATAGTATTAAATATGCCCTTACTATAAATTATATTTTACAGTAATAGAAGTTTCTGGCGTTGATCAAAATTTTGGTTATTTTAATCTTTTTTTTTTTTTTTGGTAAGTGTAACAAGAATATAGCCTCAATTCCTTTGCTTGTCAAATTCGAAGTTTCTGCAGTCGATTTTCAACCCCTCTTCTGGGCTAAATACCAGAATTCTTCAACCCCTTTACGGGTAAAAAATTACAATTCTGCAGTCCATTTTCAACTCTTATGCTTGCAAAATTCGAAATATTTCCAACCGATTCTCAACCCCTTTACTTCCCAAATTCGTATATGTATTTGTATGTTTATAGATCAGTTACCATCAGAATTATGAGATTTTATGGGATTATAAAGTATTTTTAAGGGATATGACTATACATTTTGTGGAATTTTAAGTAATTTGAGAAACTTTTAAAAGATTATTAGGAATTTTACAAAATTTCACTGGATTTTAAGATATATTAACAGATTTAATGTGATTTCATGGAACCTTGAATAATTTTAATGAATTTAAAAGGGCTTTTCGAATTTTATTGAGCTTTTAAAAATATTAATTGATTTCACAGTATTTCGATGAATCTTATGCCATTTCACAATATTTTACAAAAATGCCTGGAATTTGAAGTAATTTTTATAAGATTTTATGGGATTTTAAGTAATTTTATGGGTTATTATAACGATAGTTTTATGGAATTTGATGGAATTTTATGGAACGTCAAGGAATATCAACTAGTATTAAATTATTTTACGAAATTTAAAGAAATTTCACCAGATGTTGAAGGATTTAAAGGGCATTTTAAAATATTTTATGGGATATTAAGGAATTTTAGAGTTTTGAAGAACATCAAGAGATTTTATGGAATTTCTTGGAAATTTAAATACTTTTAAGTTATTTTAGGGGATATTAAATTATTTTAAGGACTTTCAAGGGATTTTACGAGATTTCATTGGATTATCAGGAATTTTAAGTATTTTTAAGAGGTTTTAAGGTATTTTATTATAATAAGAAATTTTAAGGGCATATATTTCAATTTCATATACAAAATATATTAAAATAATGATTTGTATAATTAAATTTCATGATCTCTTGCATATTAAAATTGCAAAAATTTTTATCAGTGTATGGGTATATGGAACGTCCTGTGACTAATGGTCATGCGAGCACGCACGGTCGATTTCGTAGCACATGGGTCATGCATTATCAGAATGATGAGTTTGACCAGGTCAGAAAGAGAGCAATCAGAGAAGGGAAGTGGAAAAGGCAATATGGCGACTCATTTCATGATTGAGCGACGAGTGATAAATCAGGTGATGTCTATAGCTTGATGTCTAACTTGGTGGGTAGTGTGCGGCGCCAATATCAGTCCTCTCCCTGGATTGTTTTATTCGTGCGTGAGCAAGTGTGTGTACACATAGATCTGGGAGAGAGCATGGAACATCAGTCTCTGTCAGGAAGCTCGGCCCTGGTTGTGGCTGCACCTCAAGAAGATGGATGTCGATGAAAATAACGCCAGCTTCGGCAGCATAGCCCATTTTGACTTATACCCTCTACTTTGGTTCTTCATCTCCAGAATTTTACAAATGATCCTTTGGATTTAACTGTACGAAAATTTTCAATTTAGTTTTTTGGCTGGCCCAAGATTTCTATATTTGGAAACGAAACGGAGCGGAACACATGGAAAAAATCAATAATAAAATTTAATATCTAAATAGTGTAAAAATTGAGTTTTTTTTTATGAAAGGGACGCTCATTCATGATTCATGATTGGTTAATTTAAATCCGAAATCGCAAATTGGTGAATCCACAGAAGCTGATTGCTGCGATGTAATTAAAATAAAAATTTTAATTAAACTGTGAAAAAGTAGAGTTTCCATTGATTAACCAAGTTACTTCACTGTTATATTAAATCGAATTTTTATTATAACGGACGTGACGACGCACTAACGAAGAGGATCAGAGCTGGAAGCCTTACACGTTTCACCCTATTTAGTTGAATAACGAAAACGAGCCTGAAGGCAATGTGATTTAACGTACTTCCTTGCCAAGCTTCTGAATACGAGCGTTGAATAAAATTTATGTTGAATGCTGAACTCTAACCTTTCATATTGTCAAGACAAATTGAACGAGCCTCCATCAAAGAATTTCTTTTCGGAAGCTAAAAAAATAATGTAGTCGCTTATTGTTTCATTTTAATTATATTTTACACTAGACATAATATATTTCTTTATCAAAGATGCAGTAACTGCAGGACAATTAGAAAATGACAAGGTGTGATTAAAAAAGCAGAATGATGAAAAATAATGGAAAAATTCAGGGAGCACTTTTAACAGCTTCTTTGTGCGACGCGTTAACGGGATTTTAATCTGCTTCGTCTCGTTCTGGGCTTTCAGTGGTAATGTGCCAAGAGATGATCAAAGCAGAAAGCTGTCCGACACACCATGTGCTACCAATCACCTGTCAGAGAATGTTGAACCTGAAAATTCTACTATATAGATCATACCCTCTTTCCGTCGCTCTCAGAAAATTAAAAGATAGATTAAAAGCTCTCCATAAACCGGAAAGTAACATGCAGAAGATTCTATTAACGGAATGACAAAAACTTGTGCTTTTTTCGGAATAGTTACACGGAAATTATAAAATTGATCAAAAACATGCAATGTCTTAGTATAATTCACTGCAAGTCCATAATAATCATGATAATAGTATATCAATTTAGAAAGCAATAATATGAGTTTTTTACTTGAGTACTGTACTTGTGAAAATACATAGTCATACGACAGCTATTTGAAGATTGAAAAATCTATAAATCACAAGGATGGTTTATAAACTATGTATAAGCAAAAATCTGAACGACAGAGTACGAAGCCCTGTCCAATTTTGTAACTAACGCAAAAGTCGTAAAAAGATTCATGCCGGAAAGGGTCCAGAGAGTGGAGACTTGCGCACGCTTCAACTTTTACAGCCTGTTTTATAATCATCTAACTCTCCATAAATTAACTAATAAAAGTACCATATTGTCAGGCTAATGCTTCACAGCGCCGGGATACAAGAAATTTCACTTTACGTTACGACCGTACGTGATAAACCATTCATTTTATGTCATACAAGTGAAAAAAATGTATACGTGCACTCATGTAGGAATCATGACACATGCAACCTTATAACATGCAACCGTTGACCTGCACTTAAAAACTGCACTCAACCTTTCATAAAAATATCAGATTGAAGCCAAATTTATTTTAATTAGGTCATGTTTTACAGGGTCATATTTTACTCAAAAAGTCAAGTCAAAAATTAAAATAGATCGATGTAAATCACAGTTGTTAGGTCGTATTTTAGAGGGTTACAGATTTACATTTTTCAAACATGAACGTCTAATTTTAAGGTGAACACCCTTTAAGATTTTTAAATTCAGAAAATCACATTTCTCGTTTTTGCACGCCTTTTGCTAGTAGAAAAAATAATTGAGAATTTTGAATTCTTGAAATATAAAATCTTGTAATTCGTTATCTAATTTCAGGAATCTCTATAAATTTTATAAAATTCCTGAAAACACCTTTATTATCCTTCAAAATTTGGTAAAATTCCTTTAAATTTCATGAATTCACTTGATGTTTCTTAAAATTACTCACAGTTCAATGAAATCTGATTAAACGTCTAAAAAAATTCGTGAAAATCCACTGAAATTTCTTAAAATTCCTTGAATTCATTAAAAGTTCATAAAATTACTAAACTATACAATATCGTTTTATCCCTCAAAATCATTTAAATTCCCATGAACTGTCATGAAATATCTCTCAAAATTCCATACAAACAAATAAAACCTCAGAAAATACCCAGTGGGAAAAAAATTGAAAGAAGTTTTTAGAACGTCCTAAAAACGTCCTAAAAACGTCCTATGTCAGGCTAAAAAACATTCAATGTTCCAAAGACGTTTTTAGGACGTATTTGGAATACTGGACGTATTTTGGCCTGATATAGGACGTTTTTAGAACGTTTTTAGAACGTTCTAAAAACTTCTTTCAATTTTTTG
This sequence comes from Synergus umbraculus, assembly GCA_900474325.1. Lineage (NCBI taxonomy): Eukaryota > Metazoa > Arthropoda > Insecta > Hymenoptera > Cynipidae > Synergus > Synergus umbraculus. The sequence goes on along the minus strand of UCOK01009537.1, from coordinate 3,421 downwards.
CCGCGGGGTATCTTTAAAGTCTGCAAAATCGATTGATATTTCTTAAAATAACTTATAATTACACTCATCTCCCGATCGAGGGCACTTTTCACGCTTGGCTGATTTTACGTCCCCCCCGAGCGTCCTTCGACAGCCTATACTGAATAGCTCGAGCTATTCTTAATCCCATCCGATCGAGGGCACTCGACCCCCGAGCGGTGCCGTCGATCGGGAGATGAGTGTACTCAAAATTCCATGAAATTTTGTTAAATTATTAAAAATTCTTGAAAATCCAATATACTGTCATCAAATCCTTTAAAATTTCTAGAGATAAATGTCCATGAATGTCAAAATCCCATAAAATCTTCGATATTCCTTGTAGTTCCATAAAATTACTAAAAATTCCACAACCTATCGTTATAACTCAAAAAAACTACTTAAAATCTTATGAAATTCCTTTAAATTTCGCAAAATATCAAATGATATTTCTTAAAATCTCATATACTACCTTAATGTCGCTTAAAATTACTTAGCATCTCCCAAATATCCCATAAAATTACTGAAAATCCTATGAAATCTGAAAATCCCAAAATTCCTTAAAATCCAATATAATCTCACCAAATCCTTTAAAATTTCTGGAAATAAATGTCCATAATGTCAAAATCCCATAAAATCTTTGATATTCCTTGTTGTTCCATAAAATTCATTAAAATTCCACAACCTATCGTTATAACTCAAAAAAATGTTTAAAATCTTATGAAATCTTATGAAATTCCTTTAAATTTCACAAAATCAATTGATATTTCTTAAAATTACTTAATATCTCGTAAAATATTTTAAAGTAGCTTAAAATTACCGAGAATCTCCCAAAATATCATCTAATTCCATAAAATGACTTAAAATCTCATGAAATCTTATGAGATTCCTGAAAATCCAATATAATCTCTTAATTGACTTAAAATCCTTTAAAATTTCATAAAATTCCTCGAAATACTGTGAAATCACTTAATATTTCTACTATCTCAATAAATTTCGTAAAGCCTTTTTAAATTCCTTAACGTTATTCAAGATTCCATGAAATCTCATTAAATCTCTTAACATACCTTAAAATCTAATGAAATTTCGTAAAATGCTTACAAATCTCCTAAAACTTTCTCAAATTACATAAAATTCCACAATATATATATAGTCAAATCTCTAAAAATTAATTTATAATCCTATAAAATCTGATAATTCTGATGGGAACTGATCTGTAAATAATAAATATAAGAATGTATTATTAAATATTAATATATTACAAAGTGATATAAAAAAAAACACGAAAAGTTACTATTTAATCTAAAATCTGTTTAATTTCTCAAATAATGTTCACTAATCTTAGGTATAAATTTTGAAATATTTTTTTGCTTCACTAATAATTTATTTTGCACTTCAAAATAATTAATTTTATCACTTTAAATTATTTTTTATCTTTATATAACCTTTTTATTAGTAATATCGTTTTGACAAAGAAAATAGTCTGAAGCTAGTTTTCAAATTCGATACATTCATACAAATTTGCGCAATTTCCAAAGGAACCAATCAGGTTTTCGACAACAATGTGTTCGATATATTGGTAACATTCCTTTTGTAAAGATAGAAATATATTTTTATATACAGTCAATTTTTTCCATTGTGCAACAGTTTGATCCTACTTTTCTCAAATTATATTTTCGGTATATTGGAATATTGTTAATAAACATTTTCGATATTGATTTTACGATAAAAAGATGTTGTCAATCCTCCAACTTTCAAAACCTTTTGACATCTCTTTATAATTTTTTTGAATTCTTTAGAACCTGTATAAAAAATCTCTTGAAATCTGCTGATTTCTCAAGAATCTTTTGAAGTATCTTAAAATCTTTATGAATTGCTTTCAAATCTATTGAAGTCACTCGAAATCTTTTGAAACGAGGATAATATCCACATTTACGTTAACGCTCTAAGGAATTGGCGAATTTTTAATCAGAAAAAGGGACATGGTCATGTGCGTGAGGGACGATCTACGATCCTCTTATATACGCAGTGTCAAGTCAGTTACAATTTTACGGATGACGGGTTGGCGGAATTCAAGTGGGCTTGCGGTGACCTCATGGGATTTCCGTTTGCTCTTATCCATCATCAATATCCGTCAGCCACATGACAACAAGCGAGGGTGTTTGCGAGCATGCTCCTGAATAATTACACGGTGTAATTTCTGCAAATGGAGATGCAATGTCAGTCTCTAATCTGTATGATGAAAGGACAAGTTGAAAACGAGATAACTAGCATTGGCAACGCAATTTAGCCATCAGCACGCAAAACCCGCTTCACTTCAGCAGCATTGTCGATCGAATTTATCGCATTTATATATAGGAATAATTCTTTGAAAAAAATTGAAATGCTTTCGTGTTTAGGGCATTGAAAAGCGCAATTGCTTTTCTTTCCCCTTTTTTTGCACGACTATAGTCCACATGAATTCTCGTGGGTCCCCTGCATGCTATGGCATATCTCACGAATTGCTCGTTCCATGTTTTTACCCTGGGGCAGGCAGGTGCTCGTCATTTCTGACAATGTGCTATTGACAGCTTCGAAATGAGAAACTGCTCGATCAACTGAAAATCATAAAAACTGCCCGTAGGCTGCTGTTTGCTTCACATGCTGATGCTGCCTATCTACTTTCAATCACGTGATTGAAAAGTTCTTCCTATCAGAGAAAAAGTTTATTATCTGGTGTGAACTCTCTCAAAACCTTGTTCGATTTTAAATAGTTATTCATTCTTAGCGTTCCTGAAGCGGACGTTACGGTTCATGACGGTAGGATCGAACAAAAAATTACTCAATTCATTTTTGACAAAAATCGCCTCTATGAGGCTTCGTTTAACTATAGCTTAAAATTATAAAAATCGTATTGATATGAAAATATTCTTTTACCCACGTGTTCTAAACACTTCAAACATGAACGTCTAATTTTAAGGGGAACAGCCTTTAATCTGATTAAATCTGTAAAAAAATTCGTGAAAATACACTGAAATTTCTTAAAATCACTTGAATTTCCTTAAATGTTCTTAAAATTATTAAAATATAAAACTAGCTGTGAAGTTGTATCAACTTTTGTGCTCATTCAATGAGCACTATGCTTCCTGTAAGCAAATATGATTTGCTTCCTCATAGAGGAAGCATTAAGCTTCGATATTACTTGTTTCCATTTATATTTCCAGTTATATTTGAAAAATTCATTTTTTAAAAATTAATGAAGCATTACTTTTTTATTTTTTAATGAAATACATTAATCATATAGGTCAATCGATTTGTCTCGATGAAAGGAATCTTCATTTCCCTTACACCAGCTTTAAATTTTCAATATTTGAGAAGTTATATTGGAAAAATTAATTTTACGAAAATTATAAAAGTACATAAAACT
>UCOK01009535.1:0-28589 GCA_900474325.1 Synergus umbraculus | reverse complement strand
AACACCCGAGATCGAATTCACAGCTAGTTTTAACTAATTTCTCAATTATAAAATAAAATTGTAGGAAATTATATATTTTAAAATTAACTTCATTATGCTAGAAATAATTTACTTTATGTTCTTGAACCTGGGAATTGAATTTTAATATTAATATACAGTTATCTCTATATGGTTTAGAATGATGATTTAGATAAAATCAGCTACTTAACTTCAAATATGAATAGCATTTCAAGGGAGATCGATGGAGAATTTGATTGTATTTATTCAAATCAGTCATAATTATTCATTTCGCTTCCGTCAACCGTCGGTTATCTCAAGGCCAGGCAGATTTGAAAAAAAAAGTTTGTCGCACTGATTTTTGCTTCGGCCTTCTGTTCCGGTAGTTATCTGTACTATGAGCGATGAGATCAAGGCCAATGAACTGTCTTTTTCATCATTTATTTGACAAACAAGTATTAAAATCAAAAAACATCGAGTTCTTTACTTATGTAATTTTTTTTTAATTGAGTGGCAGATTTTTTAGGATATGCAAAATATTTTAAAAGGGTTTTGATTTTTTCATATTTGTCGTATTGAGTCATGTCAAATAAATAAGTATAATCAATACTTTTTTTAGTGCAGATAAATATATTTTTTATAATTAATAGATCAATATTGTCAATTATTGACTGTTATCACTTAGTATTGATTATGATTTATTATTTTAATATAATTTGTCATCATGCATGGCCGTCCATGCCAGTATGTTGTATAATGTCAACAGTTCTGTCCGATCAGTCAATATTTTATGTTTATGCTAGTTCAAACAAGTTTATGATTTCATGCAATAACTTTTGAGTTTTATGTCTTCTTATTCTCCAGACAATTCACTTTTGCCGTGAAAGTGGGTTGGAAAAGTCAGTAAACTCTTTTTGTATCTTGCAGAATAAAATTCTGAAAAAGACTCTATGGGGGTCGATCGAATTGATAAGAAAAATTACTATCGTGATCGGAAACTTATATTCCTCTGCACAAAATTGAAAAAGAAAATTATTTTTGCAATCGTGGAATTGATGAAATATTTAAGTAACTTTTATTTATACCTCTTTATATATATATATATAAAAATCCATAGGAATATATATAATAGGAAAGGTTAATTTCTAAAATAAAAATTTGAAACTAAATTGACGTTAAATTGATTAGAAAAGATACATCATGAAGAGACTGCGTAACTTTATAAATTCGTATTACCTTCTTTCGCAGGATGTAGAAGACAAATCGTTCCCTCGTCGTCTGCTATCCATCATCAACATTTTACCCTGCAAATTCGTCGGCATCGTGTATAAAAAGCCGGTGTCATGTAAAATAAGAATTACCGAAGGAAGATCACGAAAACTTTAACCTCTTCGTAAGTCTACTTTAATCTAATCATATAAATGTAGTACTTATAAAGAAAAATTGAACGAAATCGTGGAAGACATAATATTTAAAGTAAAACGAAAAATATTGTTCTCTATTTTTAATTCAGTAGTTCTTTTGACAACTTGCCATTTTTTATAGTTAATTAATCATTATAAAGAATATTCTCTAGCTATTAATATATTTGTCACAGCAAAAACGAAACAAATGATCCTTTCCCTTTCATTTGAAGTTACATACAGAAACATGCTATTATGCAAATCAGCATATGCTCGCTTTTCAGTAGCAGTTTGGACAGTTCTGACCGGTTCGGAATACTGATGAAGTGACTTTACAAACGATATTTTCCACTGAAAAATATTGCTTGTATTTGCACTTAACAATTGTTTGTCAAATTGAAATTCCATAGTGAATAATGAATCAAAAATCATGAATCTCAAAAAAATCTCTTTCAATACTTATAGAAATATTTTAATAGACCTATTAAATAACAGAAATTTGTTAAAATCACACATCTGGATTTATTATACATAATTAAAGTAACGTTGTATACAGGAAGTATTTTTCACTTGGTATTTGGTAAACTTTTTTTCTTGTCGCCTCTGGGTGCAACACTTGAATTTTTGATATTCCCTGTAAAGGGCACGATATAGACCGGTAAAAGGGTATGCCATTACCGTTTAAGCGGCTTGTTTTTAGAGGTCATTTCTCTGCATCTTGGTGGCGGGAGGAATTTTATGTCAGGAGCAGAGAGTGTTGCGGATGTACATATGTAGCAAGCTACCTCGGTAGTAACGTATTCAGTCGGGCGACGGAACGGCGGCGTCGATTTGCAACAAGATTTACAACTAGTACTAAATATCCGAGCCTTGGTGTTATTATCGACTTTATTACACATTCGGATATGCATCACGCAACCGAAAGATAGGGTTAACAGAAAGCAATGCTATTTCGCGTCTACGCGTCATATATCATGGCTACTCCATTGATTCCAACTCGAGTAACACTTTTTCTTCCAAGGTCGTTTCTCAGCTCATCCGATGTCTTTGTATAAATGTATATATATATATATATGTGACATCTGGCTGGACCTTTCCTCCAATCAAAATCATCAATTTCAATTATCCAAAAGGAATTCAAAAAGATTTTTATTTCGGAAAAGTGATCTAGGTACTCGGAATACACTCTGATTTCGGAAACATCTTTTTTGCTTCCTCATAGGGGAAACTTTGTTTTCGATGCATTTTCTAATACAGTACAACCTCCATAAGAGAGCCACCACGAACGGTTAGAGGTAAGAATTCCGAGAAATAGGGGGCCCCCATTCCTGGGCTTCGAGCTCGGAAATTGCGCGTGTGTGTAAAATTTGTATTTGGGTACGTAACCTCTATAGGAGAACCCGCGGCCGGCGGCGATGAAAAAGCCGAATAAGCAGCATCCTTTCGATTACATATAAAGTGGATTACATATAAAATTGATTTACATATAAAATTGGACATAAACACAATATGTAGATATTAAAATATGTACATATTATATTTAAATTTAAACTGAAATTATAATTTTGTTTTCTTAAAACTTTTCGTAAAACTTTATTTTTATAAAACTGTAATGAAAACCGATTATATATATAAATACACAAATTATTGTATGCAAATTAGAAAAATCATTTTAATAAAAGCAGTTTCATTGAGAAAAAACTGAAATTAAGCTGCGCTCGGCTGCGGCTCTCCTATGGAAGTCGCATGAGTAGAGTTTGTAGTGGGTGAAGTTTCCGAGCTCATCAAGGCTCATTGGCTCTCTTATGGAGGTTCCTACTATGGAGGTTGTACTGTATTTTTAAAATCGTTTAATTAAACTTTCCTCACGTGATAAATGTCTAATACAACATTCTAATCAATTGTCCGAATGTGTGTGTGTGTGTGTGTGGTTGTGTATGGATGTCTCAATTTTTTGTCGCCCTATTAACTTAAAGACAGTTGTAGATAATTTGATGAAATTTGTAGGGTATGTTGGCACCACCAATATCTCAAAACGTGACGAAGGATTTTTCAAAATATTGAATTTTAAAATTTTTATGTAGATTTTGAATTTTTGTAAAATTGATTTTTCGATTATAACGTCTCAAATAATGAAAATTCAAAGCTTATGTAAAGGAAAGAAAGATTCCTTGCAGCGAAACGAATTGATTGACCTGTATAATTAATGAATTTTATTGCATTTGAAGAAAATTATGATTATTTTTAATTTTGAAAATCGTTAATGCTTCCTCTATGAGGAAGCAAATTTATTTGCAACATTATCATAATGAGGAAGCAAAGTGCTCAAAAATGAGCACGAAAAAATATAAATATAGTTGAATGGAACATCCGAGATTGAATTCACAGCTAGTTTTCTGGGGTAATCGGTACAGTTTTAGCAGAGAAGGTTAATACAGGAAGTCCACGAGGAAAGTATAATCGAAATTTGATAGTCTAAAATCAACGATTACTAGAATATTTTGTTAAGTTTATCCCAATATCTATGGTTAGATTTACTAGAATATCTATTATTAACTTCTCATTATTCAAACCATCTTTCTTTTAGTGTATTTTCGAAAGAATCATGAAATGTTTCTAACAGTCATTTATATTCCTGTGATGAAAACTTAATATTCCATCAGTCAGCAAATGGAATGAAATTTTTACTTTCCGGAGATGGGTCTCCCACAATTGAAGTAAACCCTTGATTTCCTTCATTTAATTTCCATAGCCTTTTCCCGATTGCTAGAATACATTACTTTGGTTAAAAAGCATTTGAATGTTGGTTGGATATCAGTGGGAGTAGGTAGGACGTCATAAATATGAATGGCAGAATGATGAAAATCTTCAGTGACAATAAAGAGAAAGGAAGTGGGCAAAGAGAGGATATTTTGATATCTGGAAGAATCGACCTGTCGATATTGGTCGGCAAGCAGTGCGCGCTGTCGATTGAATTATTTTTGCTTGTCCTTCGGATCTTGGTACAGAGAGGAGAGATGCTCGACTCGACGACAGTGAGTAAGAGGGAGCAAGAGGGACAGGGATGTCTGGAGAACAGAGAGAAGTTTACTCCTCGTCCTCCTATTCCGGCTACTGCATACGCATTTATTATAATCCTCGAATTCCCGACCAAAAGATACCGAAGGGGAGGACCTGGAGGAGCGTTTCCCGAGCGAGCAAGCGAGCAAAGCGGGCAAGCGAACGATCTCTCGATGGGAAGAGAGAAAATATATCGTTGAAACAAAAGCAAGCAAAAGCACTTCGAAGCCGAACAACCAAGCCGAAGTAGAGGAGGCAGGCAGTGAGCGAATGGACACACCGGTCGAGAAGCTGGGGTAACCTCAATTTTTGAGCATAACTCATGCGCGAGTGAGCTGGGCTTAAATCTTCTGTCCGAATAATAAGAGAAGCGCATTTACTTTGGGCTACTGCAGTGACAACCTATCTGAGTCCCGTCTGCGTAGTAGTATTCCCGTTTGGCAAGGCCGAAAGAATCGTTATTTCCTTCTCCCGTAGACCGACGACTGCCCTTTGATTTCACCGTCCGCCCGCTGTCCACTGCAGATCGCAAGAACGTCCAGCGAAATTACGTCTCTTCCCGAATGCCTCGACATACGGATCGTGGTAACGATCCATGAGGACGATGAGTTTCCTGTAATTGCCTTTCTCAGAATCACTTTTATGTTCCAGCTTCCAAAATGCCAGCGAAAATTCATTAAAACCATGTCTATCTTGTTCTAATGAGACACTCACAATCAGGACTTTTGTGAGAAAGATTGCTTCTCGATTCCACTTTGAATCATGCTTTTATTATTATCGGTTCGATTACTCGCCAATGGATTGGACTGAAGTTTCAGAAATCTCTTATTTGGACGATTTTTTGTTTTTAATTTGCTGAATTTGACAAAGATCTTAAAATTATTTTCGTTGTATGAAATTTATTGTGATTTTCAGAAATTTTGAGGAATTTTACCATTTACTACTGCTATTTTAGTGAATGAATTGAATCTAAAGAAATTTAAAAGGATTTAATGATATTTTGTGAAATTTTATTATAAGTATGTAATGTGATGAACTTTTAAAGGATTTCAAGGGATTTTACGACATTTCATTGGATTTTCAGATATTTTAAGCGAATTAATGATATTTTATGGGATTTTGAATAATGTGAAGAAATTTTATGAATTTTGTAAAACTTTAAGTGATTTTAAGGGATTTTAAGGGATTTTACGATATTTTATGGGAATTCAGTAATTTTAAAGACTTTTAAGAGATTCAAGGTGTTTTACGAAATCTCATTGGAGTTTTAGTAATTTTAAGAGAGCATGGGATTTTGAGAAATCTTAAAAGATTTAACGATAAGATATGTTGTAGAATTTTAAGTCATTTTAAAAACTTTAAAGGTGTTTGAAGGGATTTCACAAAATTTCATTGAATTTTTAGATATTTTGAGGGATTTAATGGTACTTTGAATAATTTTGAGGAATTTAAAAGGGCTTTATGAAACTTATTGAGACTTTAGAAATATTAAGTGAATTTACGGTATTAAGACGAATTTTATGAAATGTTAAAGGATTTGACGAAGTTGCATGGAATTTTAAGTAATATTCAGAGATTTTACAATCTGTCATAGGATTTTAAGTTATTTTAACGGCTTATGGGATATCAAGGGATTTACGAGATTTCACTGGATTTTCAGGAATTTCAAGAGATTTCATGGGATTTTAAGTAATTTTATGAGATTTTGGGAGATTTTATGTAATTTTAAGCAACTTTAAGATATTTTATGAGATATTAAGTAATTTGAAGAATATTTATTTCCAGAAATTTTTAAGTTTTTGGTAAGATTATAATGGGTTTTCATGTGACTATGAGATTAAAGTAATTATAAGTAATTTTACGAGATTTCATGAGATTGTCAGTAATTTTAAGGGATTTCATGAAATTTCACAGGATTAAAAATAACATTAAGGGATTTTTTCATTTGTAATAGAATTTCGAGTAATTCTAAGGGATTTTACGATGATTTATGGGATATTGAACACTTTTAAAGACTTTGAATGCATCCAATAGATTTTACAAAATTTCAGTGTATTTTCAGGAATTTAAAGAGATTTAATGAGACTTAATGGGAATTTGAGTAATTTTAAGAAATGTGAAGGAATTTTATAGGATTTTCAATAATTTAAAAGAGTTTGACGATATTTTGTAAAACTTCAAGTGATTTTAAGGGATTTTACGATATTTTATGGGAATTCAGAAATTTTAGGGACTTTTAAGGGATTTAAGAAATTTAACGAAATTTCATTGGATTTTCAAGAATTTAATGAGATTTCATGGGATATTGAGTAGTTTTAAAAGATTTTACGAAATTTAAATAATTTTTATGAATCTTATTGAGATTCCTGAAATTAGACGAGGAATTACAAGTTCTTATAATTCAAAAATTAAAAATTCTTATTTTTTTTCTGTTTACTCTAAAATGGCATCAGTAAATAAAAAAAACGGTTTCTGTACCTTGGTTTCTATTTTTTGGATATTATAAACAAGAAAATGGAAACACAAAAAATCGCCAGAAAAGACGTCTGAAACTTCAGTCCAATCGCCAATGGAACTAAAATGCTGTGGAATCAAAGGGAGATATGAGTTTGAAGCCTAGAATAGTATAGCTATTACTGTGAAATCCACTTCCCGCATCAAAAGTCAAATCAAGGACAATTCCCGGATTATTATTATTATTCTCTTTTCATTCGTAGAAGTTTCTAATAAAAAATCAATTTTGTACAGCAAAGTATATTGTGTCAATTTAAATAGTAAAGTTCTAGGTTGAGTGTCTTTAGAAATTTAAAATTCAATTTCCTTTGCCAAGTTTTACTCTACAGGCTCCTATTTGCATGACTTTAATCGTCACGCACTGTAAATACAATCGCTGCTTTTCAAATGAATATGAAATGTTGACTCTTTAGCTCCTTCATCTAAGGCCGGCAGAAGTCTCTTTTTGGTTATTCATCGATGTCCGGGTGTAGAAACTCGTCAAGGGTTCCGAATGACTCCAGCGTAAAATAGCAAATGACGAAGGCAGTTCAAGAACGAAGTGAAATTTATTCGCGTACAAACGGATGTAAATTTATTTAGATTACGTGATTTCGGCTGACAGTTTATTGTGCCAGGGCAAAGCTTTATTTGCTTTATCACTACATTGGACAAGGGATGGGCGGTACCGCCATGCGAATGACTTTATTTCCCAGGAAATTAAAAAATTTCTATCCGAGTTTATTACATTTTTTTAAAAGTAAACTTTCCGAGAAATATGCGCCCAGGTTTTGTCGGTGTGCACGTTTAAAAAAAGAATATGTATTTAATATATATTCACTGAGACTTTAAATTCATCTCTTGATTGCAATTTTTTCATTGTGCGAGAGGTTTTTACGGGAATTAAAATAGAGTTTAACAAGATTATCTAACTCAATTTCTTTTAATTAATAATAAAGTCATTTTTTCGGATTTTGTATGGAAAAAGACGTACTTCTGATAATTTTCTCTAGGTCAGAGGACACTGACTCTTCTAAATTTATAGTGTGGAATACAGTTCCCGATAATTGTCGCTCCGGTGGAAGAATTCATTATAATCTTGAAAAGGCGTCGTCGATATATCAAAAATTCCGTGAGTGAGAATTAATGTGCTCGGAGTCGCTCCGAAAACTCTCGAACGTGCCGACAATGACCGAGATCAATCGATAACCCATTATAAAAGTTTAAATTGTTCTGGGATAACAAAAAGCGCAAGATGCCTCTTGGAGCGTCTCGGGCGTCGTCACGAGATATCGAGGAAGCTACTGACATCGTGAAACAGCCATTCAATGTAACTACAGCTTGAGAGTTTTGCCGCGGATACCAACACCATGTTGGGTGTCTTGGGCAGCAGGTGGGGTAGCGAGAAAATTAATGACCACGTTGTTTTGCATACCTTCGTGATTTCGACGCCAATCATCGTAATCGATAGCTCCCGTGCAAACGTATTTGTGTAATAAGCGTGGATGCTTTTTCCTCAAGCCTTTAGATGCGGAACGAAAGCCACCAGGATGCAAAATCTGGCCTCTAGAACTGATGATTTTTTCTCATAGAGAAGCAAAGAATTATTTCGCTTGGAAGAATTTAATATTTTGAATTGATTTTGCATTTTTTGTTATAAAACGATTTAAACTTTAAGATGGAATATAAAAAGATGGGTTCGACGTCAAGAGACTTGTAAAACATGGCAATATTAATATTTTTTATTAAAGGCATTCCTCTAATATACGACAAATTGACTGAAGGAGCTTCTCAGTCAACGTTCGAACAGAAAGAGGAGATATTATAATTTCGAAAGCAATCTTTGTGTCCGAACAAAAGTCATTCCTTTTGTGTAGTATTGAATTTATTTTCTGAAGCCATGTCCACGGTGTAATACCTTTTAAAGGATTTCAAGGGATTTTACGACATTTCATTGGATTTTCAGATATTTTAAGCGATTTAATGATATTTTATGGGATTTTCAATAATTTAAAAGAATTTGCCGATATTTTGTAAAACTTTCAGTGATTCTAAGGGATTTTACGATATTTTATGGGAATTCAATAATTTTAAGGACTTTTAAGAGATTCAAGGTATTTTACGAAATCTCATTGGAGTTTTAGAAATTTTAAGAGAGCATGGGATTTTGAGAAATCTTAAAAGATTTAAGGATAAGATACGTTGTGGAATTTTAAGTGATTTTAAAAACTTTTAAGGTGTTTGAAGGGATTTCACAAAATTTCGTTGGATTTTTGTATATTTTGAGGGCTTTAATGGGAAATATTAAGTAAATTCACGGTATTAAGACGAATTTTATGAAATATTAAAGGATTTTACGAAATTGCATGGAATTTTAAGTAATATTCAGAGATTTTACTATCTTTCATAGGATTTTAAGTTATTTTAACGACTTAAGGGATATTTAAGGGATTTACGAGATTTCACTGGATTTTCAGGAATTTCAAGAGATTTCATGAGAGTGTCAGCAATTTTAAGGGATTTCATGAAATTTCTTAGGATTAAAAATAACTTTAAGATATTTTATGAGATATTAAGTAATTTGAAGAATATTAGTTTCCAGAAATTTTTAAGTTTTTGGTGAGATTATATTGGGTTTTCAAGAATTTTAAAGAATTTAACGAAATTTCATAGAATTTTGATTAATTTTAAGACATATAATGTGACTATGAGATTTTAAGTAATTTTAAGTGATTTTAAAAATTCATAGAGAAGCAAAGAATTATTTCGCTTGAAAGAATTTAATATTTTGAATTGATTTTGCATTTTTTGTTATAAAACGATTTAAACTTTAAGATGGAATATAAAAAGATGAGTTCGACGTCAAGAGACTTGTAAAACATAGCATTATTAATATTTTTTATTAAAGGCATTCCTCTAATATACGACAAATTGACTGAAGGAGCTTCTCAGTCAACGTTCGAACAGAAAGAAGAGATATTATAATTTCGAAAGCAATCTTTGTGTCCGAACAAAAGTCATTCCTTTTGTGTAGTATTGCATTTATTTTCTGAAGCCATATCCACGGTGTAATACCTTTGAGAGATAAGATCAAGATCGCTCTTTCTCGCGAAAGCATTCAAGAATTATGGTAGGTGGCTCTGGTATTGAAACATCAAGCGTGAAGTATTTATGTGTCTTCTATTACCGTGTATCGACGATGCTTCCAGACGAAAGAAATTAAAGATTTAACACGTTTAATAATGTCACTCCACATCTCAGACAAGTAATTCTGGCATGAATAATAAATATATACAGATTATTTTGGATATAGACAAAAAAGTGTCTATTCCTGTGATTTTATAATTGTTGCTCTTCATAGATAAAATATTTATGATTAGAAAAGTGCTGTTCACATTTTCATGGTCCAGATGTGGTGGGAGGTATCACAACTCGTGATATTTTTACCACATTTCGTAATTCCAAGTTTACTGTCTTATTTTGCATAACATCGAGCATAAAATCGCAATATACTGGCATCAGAGCAGTATGTTAATTTTTGCAGTAAAAGTTGCGAAATAACTCATCGATTAAGATGGCTAGATCGACGCACATAAATCTGGTTTTATAGTCGACTAGAGTGAGTAGGCCCATAGTAAGGTATATTCACCTACACAGAGACGTGGAAGCTCTCGGGATTGGAGAAGTGCAATGGAAAGGTGGTGGACGAGTGAGTTGCGATTGCATCGGCCGTTTCTTCGAATTACATCGGCGACAAGATGCGACGTTAGGCAAGGGAGGTGGCGAAGGGATTGGTTGACTGTGGAAGAAAATCTTACTCCGAGGAGGTCTCTCGAAAGTTGGCACGAAATCAAGGGAGATGGGCTCGCATTGGGAGTCAACGTCCGGTTTGGTAGCTCGAGGTAGCACTCTAAATTACCTACATATACCTTTATACCTTAAACTCTTAAAGCATCTTGAGCACCGACGCGACGTGGTGCTGTCACGGGAGAGAGGATCGGATCGAAAGAAAATCCTAGTGTTTTACGAGCCTTGGACATCACTATTTCTATACGAAATCGGCTGAGAGAGATAGTATTTGATTTTTCCTTTTTCTTAATTTACTGGAAAATCTTCATTAGATGAAGAAATATATTAAAAGTTACTAAGAAGCATAAATTTGCAATTTCATTCCTACTGTGTCTAAACTCTTTACTCAATCTGCTCCTTCCTTTAGGTATTATTTTAATCTTTACCTTGTCTTTTCTCCATTCAACAGACTTTAATCATTCTCTATCTCATCTCCCTCTTCTGTTTTTCCATTTTCACCTCTCTTTAATTTTGTTTCCTCTAGTTCGCTTTATTTTGTTATGTTCCATCCTACAATTTTTGTTCATCTACACACTGTTCTCCCTCTTTAAACTATTCTCTCCATCTTCTTGTATACATTTGCACTTATTTCTCCTTTCCATTATATACATTAATTTTCGTAATTTCCGCTTCAAATTTCCTGGCAATTTCTTTTAATCTTTCGCTTTTTTCATATTTATATCTCTACCCTTCACCATTCATTTATTCCTCCATCTCAATCCCTTTCTTCCTTTTAGCCTCTCAACTTTTGTTTCCTTTACTTCATACTCTATTTTTTCAATAAGCCATTCCGTTCTTTCTCTAAATCTATTAATAAAAATTCCTCACTCATTTCTAAGTACTTTCTACGAGTCAATGGGAATTTCAAGAACAATACAAGACTGAATATTCTCAACTTTTCCGGCATCGCTCTTATTTTATTTCTCATTAACAAATCTCTTATTCTTACTTAGACATCTCTTTAAAGCTGTATGGCTCAATTCAGCTTTCAATGAATTCCTGAAGATTGCCTAGCTATTAAGGTTCGCCAACAGTTAGAGGAACAGGTTTGCAATCCACTAGAGAACTACAAGTGGTGAAAAATTAGCAGGAGGTTCAAGACGCGCGCCGTTCCTTCTGTTAGGGCAGTTCGATCGCTTTTAGTGTAATCCAGTACCAGTCGGTAAAGTGTAAGTGGTTCACCTTGATATCCCCCTCCTTCTCATTCTACCGTGCCGCTGCCCTTACTGCCTTGCTGCCGCAAGGGCCCCATCAGGCCCCATTCCCCGGGCCCCACCTCGTTCTGTGGATGAGGCAGTGGGGACTGGACTGGGGTGCAGTGCTGCAGCTCCTCGCCGCGCCTCTTCTCACCCTCACCTGTCTCGTTCTTCTTCAATCGTCCTTGTCGCTCTTGAGTTCTGGGCCTTGTCAGGGCCGTGCATTTCCTCTTCGTGACCCGAGGGCACCATGGGCTGGCCCGCCCATTTGTAGCGCCCTCGTCGTCCGCAGAGCGGTACACAAGAGTGTTGTGGTACTGAAATACGCCGGATAAGACCCTCCATAAAGGAAACCGTAGCCTTTATGTTTAGCATTTTATAAAAAATTAATAACTGGAAATATTCTTTTAATTTTGATAGTTATAGTATATCCTTATTGATTAATGTACCATTAATTACAAAATTATTAGAGATAACTCATCACTTATCAATGATAGGAATGTTAATTTTATTCGAGGAAGGTTCGTTTTATGTCTTTTTAAGAACTCAAACGTGTTCTGACATTAACGATACAATATTATCCGCTCTAACGCTTTTCCGTACACGTTAAAAGCCGCAGAGAGAATTTTGACCTCTATATCTCTGTATGCGCTTTACTAGGTTTTTATAGGCAGCACGTGACCTTGCTTCGACGTGAAAAAGCAACTTTAGTACTTTAGTTAGTGCTTTATCAACAGTGATAAACTAATGTCTCCGAAGATTTACTGCTTCATTAAAATTGCGGATTTTCCACAGTATAGGAAATATTTTTAACTCAAGTATATCAATTTTCTATTTTAGATAAATACGAAGTCAGACGACAGAGAAAATGTTTCATATTTAATATCTTGCAAATTGTATGATCTGGAGTCTGTGAACCAATTCTTGAAAGTATTCGTAGGTCACCCTTGTCCTCACTAGGTTGCCGTCCCGCTCTGTTATTAGTGGATTCGGCGCGTCTCATGCGCTACTCATTTTCCTACCTTGAAATTATACCGCGGCATTCTGTGCGAACACAGAATTTCTCTCTCTACTATTACTGTTACGCTAGCAGAGACTTACACGTCCCGTTAAAAGCCAATTTAGTTTGAGACGTGATTTCTACCACCAAAACGTGCGGCATCGCTCTTTCCGTGTACACTCGCCAAGATCTCATTGATCCTATGCAGCAGAGAGAAATCTGAGGCGGGGAAGGAGGAAGACAGAGAGACTGCAATTACACTTCAGGTTTGCAGAGTGCGACATTTGCACACCTCGTGAAAGTTACTACCCGACACTGCATAACCCAGACACGAATTTCGAAAACAAGGCCACACGCCCTGGCATCATGATATGCGAACTACATACTACAAGGAATTGCTACTGTCTCAAAGACTACTTGTATATTATTTTATAAACATTTTAAAGTGTTTAATAAGAGATTTCATGTTTTAAAATGGAAAAAATTCGCTTTTTTAACAAATAACCTTCATAGTCCAGATGTCTTCTTTAAGATTGAAAAAGACTGCACACAAAAAAGTAAATGGCTGAATTTACCATTTAAAATAGTTAAGATGCGCTATGAACGCATTTTTCTTGGAATTTAGTCAATTTTACTATTTCAAATTGTCTTTTACAACGAAAATAGCAGGGTTTACAATTTTCTTAGCACAAATTACAATTTGAAATAGTAAAATTGATTAATTTCCAAGAAAAATGCGTTCAGAGCGCGTCTTAACTATTTTAAATGGTAAATTCAGCCATTTACTTTTTTGTGTGTGAAGTTTGCAACGTTTACGATGAACGGTAATTTAAAAAAAAAATCTAATACAACCAAATAAATAAACCATCAAAATTTTAACTCTTACCCATTTGGAATTCACCCTACTTTATCCATTAAAATTAAAAATTCATAAAAATTAACCTTAGTCGTTGTGTCAAAATTGTATTGCTGATAATTAGTCTTCGTAACACTGAAAGACATTTCATAAAGTTTCATCCCCCTAATTCATTTGGAATTCACCCCATATTATCCCTTAGACTTAAAAAGTTTTAATTTACCCTAAATCGTGGGGTCAATATTTTATGGCTGATGATAAGTCTTCTTATTGATAAAATACTTATCAAAAAGTTTCCTTCTTCCATTTTCTATTATATTGTTTATTTTATTATATTTTATTACGATTCCTTCGGATTGTAAGTTCGGATAAATCGGATTGACCGAATTCATTCAGATTACAAGTTCTGATTGATTTTGAATAGGCCTCGCATTGATTCGGAATGAGTTTCTACTATTTTTTAGATTTCTTAGTGTAAACTTGCTCTGCACAAGAAGTTATCTCACAAAATCAATTTTTTCCCAGCATTTAAATAAATCACAAGAAGTTTGAATATTAAACGAATTTAAAAGCATGTGCCGCGAGACAGGTTGAAAACTATTCCCTTCGTGACAAATAACACGATCATAATCCGATCTCGGTAGTCAGAACGACGCGAGGAATCATAATAAATATTTCGGTGGAAGGTGGGATCAAAATATAATCCGTTAATGTTCATTGGACATAAGTATTGTAAAGTAGCTGGACATACGTCAAGAGTCGTGTCAACATGAAAGGCAAGGATGCCGTATAGCAGATTTTTCTGCTGGGTTAAATGTCTGCGTATTTCTTAAGTGTGTATATAGAGGCGCGGTCATTTATGGTACTCACGATATCTATCTATTTGTAACCGCGCGTGTACGAACTACCGCGTATTGCTTTGAATAGCATATAATTTGTTCTTCAGAGCCGACTGAGAGGTGCTTCGGTATGTCTATTCACCTCGTATACCCGCACATCGATATCCCCCTCCAGCTTTATAAATGAATAATGATCACAGTGACTCTTCAGGTTACTTCTCTTGAGAGCAGGATCGCTTTTTGTCATGCGTTATAGGCGAGTTTCAAAAAGGATCAGTACGTACTTGAAAAGGAAACACAAATTATCCTTTTAATAGTGCTACATCCTGATCCTTCAAAAGATCAAATTAGAATGGAATGGATGCGACCTTTGAATATCTTTAACAGTTCAGTGAACGCTTTATCAAAAATACATTGGGTTAGAAGTGATTGAAAATTCTCTTCAGAATGTTCAACTGCTTTGCAATTGTTGCAAAGCAGTTGCAAAACAACTTTTCGTGAACTCAAGTATTAATAAATTAATTAGCCTCACGTGACGCGACACCTCCCACCGAAGTCTCGATCATTGCTTTTGATTCCTGTAGCTTTTTTTCATGGAATCTTCTTCTTGGTTTATTTTAAAATTGACGTTCAATTGACATTTTTATTTGTATGCATGTAGCAAACATTTTAAGCATCTTATCTGTTTTTAAATGAAAGCTCCTCTTTAGAGACCTGAAAATAAAAAAAAATGCCTTAAAAATAATTTCGTGGGTATAAATGTCGTCCACGAACTGCTTGAGGCATTGTGGATCGATGTTCCACATCGCTCACGTAGAGACGACACGTAGGAAAACATAATCATCGAAGTCTTCGTAGTTCTTGCCCGTGCAGAACGCAAAAGCGCGGCGAGAACGCTGTCGTAAATTCACGGCACGCTGAAAGCGTGCCAACCCTACCGGCGATCGGAAGCAATTTACCAAACATGACTACGGCGTGCCACGTGGCGGGAAAGAGGCCCTCGAGAAAAAAGTTTAAAAAATGAAGAATCAATGCCGTTGCGCGATCCAACTTTCTTCGTCATGAGTACGTCGACCATGTGCACGTTATGATCGCCATAAATAACGCAGAAGCTGAAAAGTTCGTTGTTCAACTACTCAAGAATTTCAGCAGTCGATGGATTGTTTCACCCAAAAAAGGATGGGCAGAAAATGATGACATAGTGTAAAGATTATAGCAGTATAAGCATTTCTTGGTACCTGATTGTTCACTTTTTTAAAATTATAGCAGACCAATAGATTTTTTTTTTCTTTTTACAACTTGAAGTCATTCCGAAGCCAATCAGGTTTAAAACTATAAAGTATGCGAGATTTTTTAGACATTTTTAGAGAGAAACCACTTTTTTTAGACAGGAATTTCAAGAGGTTTCTAGCAATTTTAAGGGAATTTGACGATTTTTAAGTGGTTTTTACGAAATTTAAAAGAGATTTAGGATTTTAAAGAGATTTCGTAGAATTTTAAGGGATTTTAGGATATTTCGTGAAATTTTAAAAGAATTTATGCAATTTTAAGTGATTTTTAAGAATTCTTAGCGATTTTAAAAGGGATTCTAAATGTTTTGAAATCTGGGGAAATTTTAAGAGGTTTTAAAAAAAAAAAAAATATTAAAGAATTTCAACGATTTCTATAAGGTTTTAGTGAAATTTTACGGAATTTCAAAAGTTTTGTAAGAGTTTTATGAGGTTTTAAGGAATTTTAAATGTTATCCTGGAATTCTAACGATTTTAAGGTATTTTAAAAGATTTCTAAGAATTTTGAGGGATTTTATGGAATTTTATGGGATTTCTAATAATTTTCAGTGATTTCATGAGATTTTGCTGATCTTTAAAAGAGTTTGTTAGAATTTTAAAGGATTTCATAGAATTTGATCAGATTGCTAATAGTTTTAACGAATTTCAAACAAGATATAAAAGGATTTTAAATGTTACCGTCAAATTTAAAGAATTTTTAAAGTTTGTCAGGGAATGTTATGGAGAGATTTCAAAAGATTTTTACTATTTTTGAAAGATATTGTGGAATTTAAAAGGATTTCAATGGCTGTACATTTTTTCAGAGCTTTCAAGAAATTAGTTGATTTTTAAAAGATATTGTGGAATTTTTATGAGATTTCTAATAATTTAAAAAGATTTCAAGGGAATTTTCAAGTTTCTTGAATTGTTAAGGATTTCGTGGAATTTTCTGTCAATCATTAGAAATCTCGACAAATTCCACGAAATCCTTAACAATTCAAGAAAATTTGAAAATTATTAGATATTTTCTTGAATTGTTAAGGATTTCGTGGAATTTGTCGAGATTTCTAATGATTGACAGAGACTTTAAAGATTAAAGAATTTGATGAGATTTCTAATAATTTTAAAGGATTTCAAGAGATTTTTCTGTTTTTGAAAATATTTTATGGGATTTAAAGGAATTTAAAACTTGTCAGGGAATTTTATTCAGGGATTTCAGAGGATTTTTATTGTTTTTTTTTTAATTTTGTAGAATTTACAAAGATTTCGAAGGTTTTTGTAAAATTTTCAGAGGATTCAAGAGATTAAAGACTTTCAAGGCTTTTGTAAAATTTTAAGGATTTTCAAGAGGTTTCTGGTCATTTTAAGGTTTTTTAACGAATTTTAAAGAATTTCCAAGGTTATTTTCTTTTTTTTTTTTCCTACAACTTCAAGTCGTTCAAAAGCCAATCAGGTTTACAACAACCACGACACGATTTTTTTAAGATAGGATGATAACTTGAAAGTGTTACTATAAATTTCGATAAAATTTAGATACCCTTTACACTAAACTGATTGCCCATTATACTTTTCCGAGAAATTGATTCAACAGATGTAATTTGAGATTCCGCGTGAATCCGCGTGAAATCGCATGTATATCGACGCGTTTGATACTCGACTGCTCCGTTCACAAAAGTTAGGGTTCGTTCGCTCATTCGCATAAATTTCCGTGGGACTATGTTAACTCTGGCGTAAATTCTCGGATCGAATGAAAGAGCAAAGAAGAAAGACGGCGGGAGTAAATTCAGTGTCGAGGAATAGGTTATCTGAGATTGATCGCTCGTTTCTTATTCAACGCTCTCTGCGTCTGGTTCCGTGGTCAGGATTTCCGTTGAGTGCGTTGATTTTCAATTTACCTGAGATCCGGAGAGGCCGGAAATCCCCTTTCGCGGAGAATGCTGGGATGATAACTCGCGTAGAAATAATAGACTGATTTATAGGACGTGGAAGTTTAGAATATCGAAGATTATAGATCGTTCACGTAAACTACCTATCCGATACATGGCATCAGTAAAGACTTCCCTATAAAAGTACACTCACCAGCTTCAGTGAGCTTGCAATTAATTGATAAAAACTTCTATGGTATAGAATTATCTTTATGGGAGTAATAACGTGTCTAATCAGAGAGAAATGGCTGCATGATTACATTTGCAGATCCTATTTGTACTGCTGGACTGTTTGATCTATGTAGAGCAAATATTGAATGTGTGGATATTGGCAATGTCCTTGATGGAGGAGTGCCGTTTGAAGCCGAACAATTGGGTTTTTGAATATATTATGTGGGCATAAGATTAAAAATTATTGCGAGATTAATAGATTTGCATAAATGATTCTTAATATATTTGACAGATACAAATAGTGTAATAGGTATAATAGTTTGTAATGATAGTGTAGATATTATAGAGATTTTCCTAATATAAAAGAAAGATATCGTTTCCCTGAGAAAGGATGTCTACGATTACATAAAATATTTCCCACACTCATTATTATTCTCTTCTAATGAAAGTTTATCTTTGGTGTATCGATACTGTCACTGGAATTTGATCTGGCTTTGCTATATCAAGATAAAGAAGGAGATTATCTGTAACTATAATCGCCAATGGGTACAAATGTACTCCAGCGAGTGGAGATACTAATGTATCTGAACAAAATACAGGAAGTAATGAACGCTTAATATATGTAAAAAGTATCGAATCGATGAGATTTATCTTTACTCCTATAAAGGAATCGAAGTTTCATTCTATTTATGCAAGTTTCTCTTTATTGTGCAATTGCTGATGATCATTTTGCTTAAGGCAGGATTACAAATTGTAACATGTATATGTTATATGTATATATTTGTTCAATTAGTAATCTTAATTAGATACATTTCACAAATCCCATCAGTTACGAGCAAAATACGAAACTTCGTAAGCCTTCCAATAGGATTTGCAACAAGTTTTAGTCAGTTGAGATTCATTTCCAATAACGATCTGATACTATTCGACGGCTAGGTATCGAGGTAACTTTGCCCTCGAATTTGCTAGTATTTCACACAATACCAGAGGAAACCGTTAATAAGCTCGGTGCAGTGAGCAGCAATGTATCTTAAAAGTAACAAGCTCTCGGACAGACAACAGGAATACGTGAGTAAGGTATTCCTTGGGGCCCAGTCACCCGTGAAAGCAGATGTTTGCGAGTTCTTCTCTGCTAGCATCACAATCGTCCACGCGTTGAGTCTAAGCTCCCATTAACCTGCGCGCTAAATTAGACCGGACGCGCTTTTTGGCTCAGCCAGGCGCAAAAATTTCAACTCAAAACATTGTCGAGATTCACAATCCAGATGGATTAATCTCGATTCATGAGTGCAAAAAACGGGTTGATCCTTTATGCACTTATGTCAGGTATAAGTTACTTCCATCTACACATGCTTATCTTTTGTGAAAGATACAAAACCTTATAATGTGTAAGAAACTTTAACAAATCGGTTCACCACTGAAGAAGCGAAAGTCTGAATTATTATTGTGAATTCTCTCTTAATAAATTAATGACGCTGAAACTGGCGGCCAGGGAAATATTCTCGGAAATATTTCCATGTATTACAACTTCAAGTCAGTCGTTGTAACGAACGATAGGTTAAATAACGATAGGTATTGAAAATAATTAATTTCTTGCAAAAAACAGTTTTGCAAACGGAAATTTCGCTTATATTCAAATACTACATTATTCAAAGATAATTTCCCATATTTTTAAAATGATTTATCGTGGTATTTAAAGCCAGGATAAATTTTTCAATATAAGGTTACAATGAATTATCTTTGAATAATGTAGTATTTGAATATAAGCGAAATTTCCCTTTGCAAAACTGTTTTTTGCAAGAAATTAATTATTTGCAATACCTATCGTTAGGTAACCGTACACTGAGAAAAATGTTTGGTGCGAACAACAAAAATTGTTTGGTTGTGCCAACCAAATCTTGGTTCTTTCAACAAACTTTTTGTTGAACCAAGAAAATTTATTTGAACCAACAAAATCTCAGTTTTGGTTGAATTAACAAAACTTTGGTTGGTTCAACAAAAATTTGGTTGGCACAACCAAAAATCTTTGTTGCTTCTATAGCAACAAAATTTTTTGTTGTCCGCACCAAACATTTTTCTCAGTGTACGCGTACATTCCAAAATTTATCCTGGCTTTAAATACCACGATAAATCATTTTAAAAATAAGGAAAATTATCTTTGAATAATGTAGTATTTGAATATAAGCGAAATTTCCGTTTGCAAAACTGTTTTTTGCAAGAAATTAATTATTTTCAATACCTATCGTTACTTAACCTAATGACTTTACAAGGAATTACTAAAATTAAAAATATTTTTAAAGTTAGACCAAATGTTACTTTCACGATTATATTTTCAGTAACTTCCGGTCGCTTGTGAGGATTTATTCTTCCATATCGATTTCATGTTTCAATTCAACTCGAGATGAATTTTCAGCCTCAAAATTAATTTTGTATAGAGCTCCTTATTCTCAGGAAATTATAAGAAAGATGTAAGTCTCTTTTACTCTGATATTACCGAACGTCGGCTGGATAAGACTAGTAGCTGTTATATGTTGGTTCGGCTTTGTCCAAAACACAATGGCAGCCAGAAAGGAATAATAAGAAACCGAAGGATTCTCTATCGAAAGGAAAAGGGAAGAGAAGAGATAAAGAGAAGACAAAGATAAACTTGGCGGACTCCAAGATACCATCCACCAAATCCACATTTGTATATTCCGCCTTCCAGGGCATCCCGCGGTCTTCCAGCTTCTTCGAATCGCCTGTCCCTTCGGTCCTGTCCTGCTTTCGGTACAGGAGTTTGTGAGCTGTCAGAACTCAGAAGCCGTTCGACTTGCAGCCTCAAAAAAGGAAAAAGCGGAGTAACGAACTTATGGAGCCCTGAAATTCAACTGTCATTCTGGATAACTATTTACAACTGTCGGAGAAGCGAATTCTTGCATACGAAAACACGTCTCGCGGTTTTGCGAATGCACCTCTTCTTTGACAGGGGTTGCAGGGCGGTCTGTGCTTCATTTTCAGATAAAAAGGAAACTTGCCGGTTTAAAGGTGAAATATTATTAATTATTGTGTTAATGGATCTCTTTAGATTGCAAGACGTGTTCACCTTGAGAACTGCCCCAATTAGAAGAGACACAGAGTCATTTATGCTCGACACAGAAATCTGAATCTGATATCTGCTATTTCTATATATATATACGCTATTTTGAGTATGTTGCCACTGTGCTGCCACTTGCATCCATATTACGCATGCCAAGACGCATATCGACACAGAAATCATAATATGTGTTCATCGTACTGGAATTTAACATTACTGACAAGAGATATGCCATCTTTCTCGCGAATCATCGCTTCTCGACTCGTCAGTTCTTCTTGCTCCTTGAAGCGAAAATATTTCTTAATATAACAGACTTGATTGTCATTAACATGAATATGATTTCGGTTTCAACATAACTTGCTACCAAAAATCTTCCCCTTATACTTTTACGCTAAATTTGGTGTATTATGGACATGTGATACTTTTCTATAAGAGCAATTTAATTTTGCCAAATTTACTTTTGCAATAATAAATATTTTCCACTATACCTAGGCCAAAGAATGACCAAAAAATATTTATTATTGTAAAGTTGGCTCTTCTGGTAATTATCACGAGCATTTAATAAATCGAATTTCTATCGTCTAGCCAGTTGAACTTTCAAATAATTAAAGCACTTCAATATCGTACTCTAAAATTTTTATCTAGGCCGCTTACCTCCGTCCGTAGGAAATAGAGGTAAATGACCTAGTTTTAGGAAAAAATATTTATTAAAGCGAGCGTAAAGTTGGGGAAATTATATTGCTTTTAAAGTATCACATGCCCTTAAAAATAAGAATAAAAATGAGATTGAACTGTACATATTTATATCTCTTTTCTGAGCAGCCTTATGTAAAGGTAAGGCGCATTTGAAGATGATGTTGAATGAACACACAACGTGTAAAACGATCATGTCCTATGGAAGCGGACTTTAGTAACACCTTGTACTGCTACTATCCTTTCTCGAGATCCGAAGTGAGTGAGACGGACAGAAACCTGCCCCACTGGTCTATACTACCGTGAAACTCATCTACCTCTTACACAAGAACCGCGTCAGGATACCCTCTACCATTGAACAAGGCTTTTGATATTATCTTTAAACATGGAGACATGTTTTGTCATCTAATAATCCAAATCAAAATTATTCTCAACTGAATGCATTCCATCAATTCCAAACCCAATTTTAACCACTCCTACAATCTGTAAATAATTTCAGCTTGTCCGGTATTTTCAACTGATTATTATCATAGAAAATGATAAATGTTGCTAGTCAATCTGATTTTGATTAAGTTATTGTAATAATAATGGCTTTTGGTACTTCTAGAGAAGACTTTGGTATACAGCCGGCAGAGTGCCGGTCCGTCTCTCGGAGTTAATTCCCTTGATCACAGTTGATCCCTAGGGATTATGTAACACCGCAATGTTTAAGCGCCAACCCAGAAACACCAGAGACTCGTTCTGGCCTTAGTAAATTTCGTATCCACGCTGCTTTCCTTGTTGACTTTTATCCCGTGAACATTAGGTCAATGCGGAACTGGAGCTTTATACTAAATCTCTATTTCCACTCAGGTCAACACCATAAGACAGACAAATGCTTACCTTTTAGACAGAGACAAATCAATTTTTCCAAGTATCGTATTCTACATACTATTTTGCGAAAGTTTACCATCTCGAGAAATAAATTCCTCACCTTATACTAGATCGGAAATTTTATACGTGAAACTAAAACGTGAGATTTTCTGAAAGTGTGGGATTTCTGCGAAACAAATTTCTTGTTCAAAGAATCCTTTTACACGCTCTTTTATTAAGAATTCGTTTTGATAGTCATTACATTCCAAGGAATTCGAAGAGTAAATGAGAATCGAAAAAAAAAGATGCAATCCTACCGTAAGTCCTCTCCTGCAAAGATCGGATAAAAGGAGTTTGAATAGAAGGGTTCTACTGCATTAGGTTCTGAATGCGGATAGAACAATTAGATAGTGCGCTAATGGTGGGTAACCAGTAGCTTCCACGTCTAGTTGGCTAATCGTGAAATAAGCTTCTGATGAGATGACTAGCTTGGCAAAAAGAGATTAGACTTTTGCATTCAAGTATCGCGAGTATCATCCCAGCATGCGATAGCAACCAAGAAATTCCCACCATAAGGCCATACGTACACCGATAAATGTTGCTGATCGTCTCACGTGCCTATCCTTTCCCCGCCCAACCGATATAGTCCGTTATTCTCGTATCCTTCTTATTTCTTGATTTACTGGCAATTTGTATCGGCTAAATTCCGTGCAAGAAGCTTTCTTAGAACCGCGACCAGTTAACTCACGACCACCATTCTGATTTTATATGTTCTGGTAACGAGATCCTTGGAAGCGAAGCCCTTGCTAAATACGACATTTCCGATATGGAAATCACCTTAAGACCTCATGATCTTGATTTTCTCCCAAAATCCCATCAAGCAAAGATGAGCGAGATACCTGCGCACCTTCTAAATGAATAGGTAAGCTTGGGTGGTTCATCCGCGATTTGATGAAATGGTAGCTGGAGTAATTGAAATCCTGTGTTCCTTCTCAAGATGATATAACACTGGGCCCTTGGGCCAGAGGCTCAAGATATATCCAGACCCAGACTGTCCGCCCGTTCGTGTCACTCTCACGAGACAAAATGTGGAGGTATGAGCATGAACTAAAGGGACCCAACACATACGGTCGAAAACTATAAGCCGATTATACTCTCCCAAATATTGAGACGTGCTTGTGGAGAGTTGCAAGCATGCATCCAGTTAACATTGCGCCCGTTGCTGTGTCGTGAGTACATACGTTTAATCCTTCGTACGCAACGTGGGACGTGTAGGTCGTACATCACCTGCAAGAACCAACGTCACGATGAACCGAGATAAGTGAATATCTCCCTACCTTCTGCCTCTCAAGATGCTTGGAATATCGAATTTCGAGTCGGTCCTGAGTCAATATGCTCAGTCACCGGTGACTTGACGTACACTGGACTGGACTCAAAAAATCACAGAAAACAACATTTTTTCACACTCAACGACTGTGGGTATATTTTTGATACAAAAATGATACCATAGGGGAGACCGAGGCTATTTATTGGGACACTTTTGTCCCGAATAGCCCCTCAAGGTGTCTAGCGGACCGGGAATTTTTGGTATTTTATTGAAAAATCGATTTTTCTCTACTTTATCTTCTTTTTATTCCATTTATACTTTATCAAATTTAAAAAAAATAGCAAACCAACATGCGCGCTACGTGCTCGATTATTTTGTTTTACTTCTTCTAACTTCAAGCCATATAAGCCAATCAACTTTTCAACAAAAATGTTTGCGAGATTTTTGAGATATTTCGTTATACTACTTTTTTTGGAGAGAAATTTCAAGATGTTTCTGGAAATTTCAGGACATTTTAAATGTTATCGGGAAATTTCGAAGAATTTAAAGATAATTCCAGAGATTTTTATGATTTAAACAAAATTTTGTGTAATTTTTAAGGATTTTATGTAATTTTATGAGATATCTAATCATTTTAAGGGATTTCAAGAGATTTTTCTGATTTTTAAAAGATTTTGTAGAATTTAAAAGGATTTCGAAGGTTGGCGTAAAATTTGGAAGGATTTAAAACGATTTTGCTGTTTTAAAAGATTTTGAGAAATTTTTAACGATTTTATGGAATTTTATGAGATTTCAAAAGGTTTGTATAGAACTTTTAGGGGATTTTAAGTCTTGTCGCGGAATTTCGAAAAATTTCAAAGATTTCTAGAAATTTTAAAGGATTTAAAATATTGTCGTGGAATTTTTAGGAATTTTAAAAGAATTCAAGAGAATTTTGTGCTTTTTAAAAGGTATTGTGGACTTTTTAAGGATTTTGTGGAATTTTATGAGATATCTAGTAATTTTATCGGATTTTAAGAAATTTTTAAAGATTTTATGTAATTTTATGAGATATCTAATCATTTTAAGGGATTTGAAGAGATTTTTCTGATTTTTAAAAGATTTTGTAGAATTTAAAAGGATTTCGAAGATGGACATAAAATTCGGAAGGGTATCAAACGATTTTTCTGTTTTAAAAGATTTTGAGAAATTTTTAACGATTATATGGAATTTTATGAGATTTCAAAAGGTTTGTATAGAACTTTTAGGGGATTTTAAACTTTGTCATGGAATTTCGAAAAATTTCAAAGATTTCTAGAAATTTTAAGGGATTTAAAATATTGTCGTGGAATTTTCAGGAATTGTAAGAGAATTTAAGAGATTTTTCTGCTTTTTAAAAGATATTGTGGACTTTTTAAGGATTTTGTGAAATTTTATGAGATTTCTATAATAATTGTATCGGATTTTAAGAGATTTTTAAAGATTTTGTGAAATTTTAAAGAATTTCATGGAATTTTATGGGATTTTTAATCATTTTAACAGATTTAAAAGGATATAAAAGTTTTTTTACATGTTATCGTAGAATTCTAAGTGAGTTTCACGAATTTGAACGGATTTCAAGAGATTTTTCTGACTTTAAAAATATTTCATGGAATTCAATGATTTTTCTAATGATTTTAAGGGATTTTCAATGTCAAGGCATTTCAAGCAGTTTCTAGGAATTTTTAGAGATATTTACGAATTTTTCACGTGGATTCAAGAGATTTCTTATTTTAACGAAATAAGATATTATATTAGTAAATAATTATATTATATTATAATATCTTACATCTCCTAATTATATTATTCTTACAAATTTCCAGACATTTCGAAAGTTTTCGTGAAATTAGAGACTTGCAGGAAAAAAATTTGACCGGAAAAAGACTGGAAGAGACCGGGAGAAACCCGGGAATTTAAAATTTCCTGATCACTAGACACCTTGCCTCTGTCTTCCCTAAATTATAAAAATTGGCTTTTTTGAAGAGAATTTCACACGCATGAAGGTATACAAGGCGACGCTATATGAGATGTCAATAAGGTCGCAATCGTGTAACTAAATAGTAATCTTAGTAACACGAAGATATTCTTGAGGAGAATGTCCGGGGTATCTAGATAACATTAATGGGGCAAGCTTTCAGCCGTTATCTGTGCAAGGCTCACTCGGGCTTTTTACCGAGACGGGCGCTCTCGAACAGATAAAATATACTCTTACTCTCCAATACAATTAACCTTTATCCGTGTGTTTCTCCGGTTTGAAATTCCATTACGAACCATTTACACTGCCTGTTCCTGACGTTTCAGGTGATTACACAGGTTTATCAGAGGCCCATGATAAAGATTACGATTTTTACTTTAGGCAGACAGCAAGCATTCATTCGTTTTGCCAACATTTTTATCCGAGTTGACTTAATCTTTAGCGCATCTGCGCTGAAATTCAAAAACGTATGTCTTACGCATTTTACCCGATTCACATCAACTTTTAATATCAGCAGAGTACTTATTGAATGAGGTTTTAAAAGTAAATTCATAAATTTGGCGAACCTCTTGTACATTTTTTGTATCCCGCTCCTTAAATTTATCTTGGTTACATTCTTGAAAAATTATATATTAAAGAAAATCAGTGCCTTAATTAATTTTTAACTCGAAAGATGTTTTGGCAAAAAGTTGATAAAAAATCGCAAGTTGAACAAGCTCATGAGAAAAAAATCTCAGGCCACTTCTAAGAATATGTCGCAATAATTCATTACTGTCTTGTAAGTGTACATGTTTCGGTGTCGTGTAGATTCGCACATTGGGCTGCGAGCCCTTCGCCCGAGGATACGCACGGCCCGATTTAACTCGAAAATTAATATCGCATTACATCTTGAATTTAACGTCCCGCGAGACCCGGGAATCCCTCTTTCCTCGCCAGACTGGTTCCCAGGAATCGTTCTAAACAAGCCTAGCCCTTCGTGAGTTACCGAATCTCTATATAATCCAAGTAATTTTATTGTAATTAATAATCGTACTTTAAAGTCCTCTGCTTCTTAATTAAACTTCGTATTCTAAGAAGCCGACAAAGCGATTCAGTGTCTTCAGCAAAGTCCATCGCAAGAATAATTTTCCTTTCAATTTTAATTAAAGGGAAGTTACTCAATTATTTTCTATGAAACTTTTTAAGCCATCCAAGTTTAGTAAACGAAGAGAACACTTGATATTCGCCATCGATTGACTTCTTTTGTTTAACGCAAAATAATATAGAATATTCCTTTCAACCTTTACAAAGGAAAAGGATAGTTCGCAAAACTTGTACGGATACTATCTTCTTGTTCTATTTTGAAGAAGTTTCTCAACGTGAAAAAAATGAAATGAAGCAGTTCCTAAGAATAGCATTTGATTGCTTTCTGTAAAGTATAGATTGAGTAATTATTTATTTGTAGATAGGATGCTACCACATAATGCATTTTGGGAAGACGGAAGGGTCAGTGGCGGGTATTAATGAAGGGATTGTGGCGTAAACAACTATAGGTCTTCCCTTCACTTACTAAAGTCTGGGTGCTTGGAAACCTTGAAACTTGGAGAATATATGAGCATCATATATCAGATGAGTGGAGGCACGTAAACTAGAATCCCTCTATTTAGAAACAATCTCAGCTTGGCTCGGAAATGCTGTTCTCACGACAAATTTGTCAAAGGTTGTTTCTGAATTCGCGGCAGCTCTTCATACACGTCAGGTTAAAACGATTATTCTAAACAGTACTGTAATTTATGCTAGGCATCTGCATAACTGGTAACCTGAATTTCAAAATGAAATTCTCCTACGTGATAATATAAGACATTCTTCATTATGAGAGAATTTGAAACATTTAGAGTGGTGTAAATAAACCAGATGTTAATATGTTGCTCCAAGCATCAAGAAAATTCTAATGATTTAGGTCATTCTAATGATGATGATATTAAAAATAAAGTTCATGAACTCCCGTGCAGAAATCTTGATGTGGGCCTAGTAGGGTTCTGGTCAGTTTCCCCTACTTCTGGTGGGGTTTTGGTCAGTAAAACTGGTTAGAACCCGACAAGGGTGTAACGGTTGGACTTGCGAATACCCTATATAGGGGAAACTAGTCAGGGACTTGTCAGTTTTTCTAGTGAATGCCTTTTTTAAAAAAAACTATAATAAATTATAAATAAAAATTATCTGCTTTTATGAAAATGTAATTTTATTATGTCAAAACATAGCAAAGAACATAATAAACAATACAATCACACAAAAAAACGCCTAGTTAAGGGGTTACATACAGTTAGAAGGCTTTAAAAAGACGGATTTTCAAGAATTTTTTTCGCGCAGACTATTCAATTTATTAATTTGAAAATTGGTGTACATATTATAATAACCTTATAATATATTAACATATTTTTTATTTGTAAAAATAATCATCTCGAATGTTGCTATCGCCGATCTCCTAGAGCTCCGCAAAAAAAACCAATTTTGCGGTGATCACGATATCTCTGGACCGGATTATTTGAAATGAAAAAACCAAATAAATTTCGTTAATATAATACATTATCTAGTATTTAATCGAAGGAATTAGC
>UCOK01009534.1:0-12885 GCA_900474325.1 Synergus umbraculus | reverse complement strand
CCCTTAAAATTTGACGAAAACCTTTGAAATCTTTGTAAATTCTACAAAATCTTTTTAAAATCCTAAAAAGCTCGTGAAATTCCTGAATAAAATTCCCTATACAGTTTTAAATTCCTTATTTAAATCCCACAAAATACATATTTTAAAAGTCATAAAAGTACCTTCAAGTCCGATTGAAATCTGATCAAAGTCGTGAAAAATTCTAAAAATTCCCAGAAACTTCTTGAAATTCTTTAAAATTCTACCATAACGTTTAAAATACCATTATCTCCCATGAAATCTTTAAAAATTCCAAAAAATCCCTTAAAATTCCTGCATTTTCAATGTATTTCGAGTTTAGACTCGTGACAAAATGATTATTAACGAAACCACATTCAAAATTTCAAATTCAATTTACGCGGAATTTACAATTCGGCAAGTATCGATTGTCGAAAATCACTATCGATACTTACACGACGAATCAGGAGTGCGGAATAGGCGTTACGATATTTCGTCTTCGACTCAATCATCCTTTTAGAATAGAATATTTTCGCCTTACCGGATTGGGATTCGACCCAGCGACAGCAGTGATGTAAAATTATTCAAGCAGACTTTTAGCACCTAAGCTACGCTGCCCTCTTGTTGGACTAGAACAAATATTTTCAAGTCTCTAACGTGAATCATTTAATCTGACCCTAGAACAGATCGCTGCTTGTTTTAATTTCAACGAAAGTGACAGCGTAATAATGATTATTATTGTCCGTCGGTTGTTAGTAAATCGCATCGTAATTTTAAGTTTCCTCGCCTGGCCGTCTTTCAACCACCAGTCGCGTGGTCTGGCTCATCGCGTGATCTACTCTAATGCAATAACCGGTTAATGTTAACCGAATAGGTCCGCCAACATTTACTTAACAGCCTATCTCTATATATACCTTCTGGAGACTTACCATTGTCGGAAATATCGAATTTTCTTTGAGAACTGGTCGTTACCAAGTTTCGTGACCAACCACACTCGATAGGCAATCTTTATTTGATCAGAAATCGAACGAGACTTTCTGAACACAAACTATTATTTTTTTTTTATCTTTTGTCCTCTCTTCTTATTACCCTCATTATCCTAATACTAATATTCTAATAGAATTCTTTCTAATACAATAAACAATGTAGTTCATAGTATAAATAAAATAAAGAAAGGCGTAATAAAGAAGAAGTAAATTAAAATTGATTTTTTTTATACTCGGTATAAGAGTTTATTGGGTTTATTTACAAGGGAGGAGCTCGCACAGCAATAAGTATGCGTTGTTTTTTCACAATACAAGCATTAACAATATAACGATCTACGCTAATGCTAATCATTGTAGCGATAAAAATTGCGATTTCCAAATAGAACAGAAAATTCCCCAAGCACTTAATTTGTCGAGAAATTTTTCAAATCCTCTTTATATTATAAATATTTTAAATACTTTTGCTTGGGTTCTTGATTTGAGTGTCTTGCAAATCGAGAGAATTTTGCATTCTTTTTGGGAAAAGATTATCGATTAGAACATAAATAACGATAACAATAGGCCATGATATGAAATATACAGCTTATATTACACAAATGGAGGCAAGATTACCTGTCGGTCTTATATACAGTACTCGATGATATCGACGTAATCCTGATTTTTGAAAATCTTGGGTCGACCCCAAAATTACTTCCACAAATGGATATTTACATTTTCTATTATTTAAAAATTGAAATTTTTAAAGTACTCATAAAAAGCAGGATATCTTCACATGGCACTTTTTACTTCATATAAATTGCTTTTTGCTTGAATAAATAATTTTTTTTAAATTATATAAATATAGAGAAAAGCTAATGTTTAGAATTTATATAATAATAAAATTTGTAGATATCGTTTATTAAAATTATTAATTAAAGACTCCATATACAATTACTATTTTTAAGAAATTAATTCTGAGATCTTTCTTGACTCGAATCATTCTCTAGGATCTAAATAATTTTTTTGATTTTAAAGTCGACCCTCGATCTTTCAATAATATACTTATAGGTTTGTCTAAACGTAGATTTATTAAAGTTTAAGTACATAGTATTTGCGGGGTCGAATTTTAACGAATCTCTTCGGGTCGTTTATTTACAATTAACGTACTCAATACATTGGTGGCACGACTCGTTAAGGCCGTTGCGAGGTAATTTTAAAGTACAACTCACTCTTTCTTATAATCAGACCCAACTTTAATTTGTCCATTGTAAAAAGGAGTGCTTGACATTTTTTTGATTTTCTCCTTTAATAGTAACAATAATTTAATGTGACAACAGATCAAGAAATCGTGTGGATAAAATCCTTTTCTCTCAGATTAAATTTCGAAAGATTTTCTTTATTTGAAGAGAGAATTATCCCCCCCCCCCTCCCCCTACCTTCCAGTGTCAATTTTTGCCACTCGTTTATTTCTATATTCAAAAAATTTGTATCACAAAAATTTTAAAAACTTAACTAACAAAATTATATTATACCGATTGTGTAGACGTTGGATAGTTGTAGTATTCTGATAATATTATTTAAACGACAAACCCTCTAATCTTGATCCGATCAAAAATCTCATTTCTGGTCCTCATTCAAATTCTGCTAAAAATGGGGTTGTTGTCAATTTTTTTTAGATAATTTAAAAGAACATTGAGATGTTGACGACTCCTGAAATCAGGTGTACAGCTGCATAAAAATCTACTGAATTCACCTGAAATATCTGAAGTCACGCAACTTTGATTTTTAATATTTTGGGAAAATCTGATTGGTTGCAACGGGTCGCCGTCAAATTTTCGGCAACAACAACCCCATTTTGATCCAGATCACCAGAAGCCTCGAAATTCCTCCAACGAGCCTTGGCCCTAAATCCTCCACTACGAAGGAGACAAATCCTGAGCTTCTCTGCAGAGGCTCTCCGTTGGGGAGGGGGTGGCTCTCCTTGATGGTGAGGGTGAAGGAAGAGCAGGGGTTGAAGATTTTGGGGTGGGGGAGGTATGATAAGGAGAAAATCTATGATGTGAAAGAGCCAGGGCAGAGGGATAAACAGGTCTGGGTGCTGCAGGACCAGAGGGTGGTTGTTGGGTGCTGGTGGCAGCCAACTGTTGTTGCTGTTGATGGTGAGCTGCAGCAAAAAGAGTGGGGCCTATGGATCCCCACCAGAGGTGACCCAACTGCTGTCGCTGTTGTTGCTGTTGATGACTCGAACTTGCTGCTGCAGATGCAGCTCCAGGGTAGACCAGAGTTGGGTTAACTAGGGCGTAGGGTGCTGCAGCAGCTGCGGCTGCTCTCAGGAGAAGTTGCGACTGAGCAGCCCAGAGGGCCTTCTCCTCCAAGCTGAGGTTGTTTGCTGCTCCTGCCTGAAGTTGGTCTATTTCGAAGGGAAATCGGTGAGGATACCTCTGCAGCTGCTGCTCAGCCAACATCGTCTCCATCGTCTCCCTGAAAGGATAACTGCTCAATTATGTACGATAGTCTTCTTACTAAAGGGTTTGGATCTAATGCTAGGTTTGAATATCCTAAATCAATTTTGGTGTACAGCAGTATCAAAATGTTTTCATTGGTATTTAAATTAAGGAAGAAAGGAATATCGACTTGGTGAAGCTTAATTAATTTTGAAAGTTTAATTACTTGATAAGGAAAAAAGTAATTATCGAGATTCAATTAAGCTTATTAAGCTTATGAAACGGTAAAGACTGAAGACAAATATATGTACATGGCTATTGAGTATCATGAAGCCTTGAGAGGTGTAAATCCATCAAGTTCTTTGTGGCATACCATCGTCTCGTGTCTTATGGGAAGATGCAATTTCTCATCAAATTAAATACCAATCGAGGATCTGCCATTTTATACGACTCGCAGATTCCTGTCTACTTTCTAATCTACTCCTTATCTTGTGTCTAATCAGCCAGTTGGTTAAATACTGCAGACTAACCTTTCAAAATCCGTTAGGCGAGAAGAGTCCCGAAATCCCTTTGCAAAAGGATTGCTGTCGATTTTCAGCTTCGTGATCTGAAACAGAAAATAAGGGAAATTAATAAAAATCGATTCACATTTGTTTGATTAAAATTTGAAATTGGAGTGGAAATAAGACAAGACAGATTTCTTGAATGATTTTCGTCTACCGAATTTCAATTTTCGATCTACTATAAAATGGACACTTTCCAGTTGGAGTCAAGCCTACAGACTGTAATTGGCGAACAGAGTGAATGAAAAATTCAACTGCATTCGGCCTTGCAGTCACGTGGCAAATCGCAGACTCTGTGATATCTTATTATACCAGTGTAGTGTGATGGCTGGTTCGCTGCTAAATTACTTCACCCGGATGGCAACGATCCGTGACGGAAAAGCCTCGTTTCGAAACGCCATGTACCATCGATCGGGAGTCAACGGCTCGTAAAATTAGTAGGACCAGTCGGAAAAAAAGAGAATTGCCTGAGAGCGATTCAGATAGAGATACAAAAGGGTATTTCTCCCATGTGATTGAGGACAAAATTGCCCTCACACTCCATCCGATTGTCATCAAAAAATTCCTTATCAGAAAATGATTATAAAATATCACTGATTTAGGTAATTTGAGCGATGCATTTTTAAAAGTTTTGCAAAAATTAGCTAAAGTTAGTTAAATAGGTTCAAATTCACTCTTAAATTTATAATCAGAACTTTATATTTTCGTTTAATAATTTCTAAAAGAAATATTGAGATAGTATATTAATTCGAGTTTAAGAGAATGTTCAGGATCTTAAGATTTCATACTTTAATATCAAATTTCTCGTTCAGGGCGCACGATCGAAGTATTCCAGGTCTGAATCTAAGTTCCTGACATTAAGTCCCGTTCAAGGAGGATATAAGCTGTCTGACCGGAACCACCTGTGTATCCATTTCACTCATGGGTGGTCTTTCGGGGTAACGCAAAACTAGGGTGGTGGTTCAGATTTTCAGTACGTTATTTTGGTGATGGGCGTGTTTTCCAGTTGGAGAAATATTTCTTCCAAAAACAAAACTGCGAGGGACAGAGCTAATTGGTTTTCCTTATTACCAAACACTCCCTAAATTAACCAAATATATAACTTAAGATGCTAAATATAAATCATACACCGAGAAACTTCTCATTGTAGAATGTAATATTATAATATTCATTTTTACTAAAGTCAATAGGAAAGTGAGGATATACTGTCAGTTTTTTAGAAGTTACTGTTTTGAATGTTAAATTTACAAAAGTCAATAGTAAAGTCACATCTCAACCGGAATTACCAGTCTTTAGGAGATAGTGCAACCACATTTTTAATTTTTCCTATCGAAAATAGGAAATAATTCTACCTTCACATAATAAAATAGAATTCACAGCATTCGTGAATTCTACCATAGTTCATATTAGATTTTGTGCGTACAGTTAAGAACGTACATACATATATAAATTATAAACACATTAACTAAATACATATAAATAGTAAATTCACGCTTGAATACTATACTAACGCAACTTAAAATAAAAACGCAAACATTCATAAACGCATCGCAGTAACATATGATACTTAAAATATATCAACTTCATCATACTTATATACTAACTGTCCAAATGTTTGCAACTTGCGAGATGAAACTCGGTTGTCCCTCTATTAACAAAAATAGTAAGTTAAAAATGCGCCAATCAACACTCGGCAGTCGGCGCAGTTCATTTACTATTTCCAATAGGAATTTCTGCAACGTACTATTGCAGTATATAAAGTCTCCGACAGGTAAACTGCTCATTCTCCTAGTGACTATGGTAATTTCTCTAAACTATTTTTCAATTTATACTGTTTAAGCTACCAATCTTTGTAATTATAGTTTTACTTTTTATTTATATGGGTATCACTTATTGCTAAAGTCAATTTGCTATTAAAGATATTAACCTTTGCAAGTCTCAATGGTAATTTTTAAAGTCGTACTATATTTAAAACTAGTACAGAAACAGTATTTCGTCGCAGTACTATGGCAAATAAATCTATATTTTTTATTATATCCTCACTTTCCTATTGACTTTAGTAAAAATGAATATTATATTATTACATTCTACAACGAAAAGTTTCTCCGTGTATACTAAATTAAAAAACGTTTAATATTATCCGTATACATAAATTATAATTACGTATAATTACTGCCCCTTATAATCATCGAGTGATTTCTTCTCCCATTTATTAAAAATAAATAGTATCAGGAACAATTAGCGATGTTCTTCGAGTCACGCTAGATTGCCGAGCGGCTAAAGATGCAAGGAAATTGAATAAAAAATTCTCAGGGCGCTAAAAATTTCAAGCTCTTGTATCGGTCCATAAGGCATTCGCTATTGGTTGATTTTATGGTTCGTCTTACAGTTAAAGCCTACAGTTTTCTTGTGCGCTTCAAGGATTGGCCATTTAACTCGACATCCGTTTTCGACGCGCGCAAGGCACCCATAAAACTACAGAAGAGGGCTTCGGTGCGAGATAATGACAAGCTGTACATTCGACTATCAATTATCGCGTTTTATGTCCTCGCTATTAGACGGCAGTACGTTACTTCAGCCATAATGCACGCGTCAAAGAATGTTACATACAAGTGCTTAAGATGTTTCCCTAGCTAGTATACTCGCTTAAGTAATAATAACATCTTTATGACCTTTTTTATATCGAATCGCTCTATTAGCTCAGTAATTGAATTGCCATTGATTCCGTTTCACAGAATCTTCCCACGACCCCAGAAACTGGGGTTTCAATAATTACACTTTCCAATAAATATTTTCTTCAATTTCCACGTGGAAATTTATAAATTTATATAAAAATTGGCCGAAATTACCTCAGATGTTCTTCTGGTGCTATTCTGGTATTATTAAGGCAACTCTTACTTTCTTAAAGTATTCTAGACAGGAGCTATTGGGGCTTTTTACGATTGGGGCTTGATACTCTTTCAATATTAATAAAGTTTTGGGTACTCAAAACTCAAAAATGACATGAATTTCAGTGAATCTCTTTAAGTTGATGACAAGATATTTCAAGTTGGAAATAAACTACAGTACAACCTCCATAAGAGAACCACCACGGGCGGTTAGAGGTAATAATTCCGAGAAATAGGGGGCCCCCACTCCTGGGCTTCGAGCTCGGAAATTGCGTGTGTGTGCAAAATGTGTTGTTGGGTACGTAACCTCTATAGGAGAGCCCGCGGCCGGCGGCGATGAAAAAGCCGAATAAGCAGCGTCCTTTCTATTACATATAAAAGTGGAGATAAATACAATATGTAGATATAAAAATATGTACATATTATATTTAAATTTAAACGTGATATTCAGCGGAATATCACGCCCTCTATGAGAGCAATTCCGCTGATTCATTAGCGAATTTCGCTGATTCAGATTTAGAGAGTATGAAAATTAGAAAAATAATTTTAATAAAAGCAGTTTCAGTGAGAAAAAAACTAAAATTAAGCTGCGCTCGGCTGCGGCTCTCGTATAGAGGTTTTGCGCCCAATTCTCGAGGTCGCGTGAGTAGGGTTTGTAGTGGGGGAAGTTTCCGAGCTCATCAAGGCCTTTGGCTCTCTTATGGAGGGTCCTACAATGGAGGTTGTACTATACGTTTATTTCTGCATATAAATTTCACCGTGAATATATTTCCATATGTAACTGGGGAATTGTATATATTGTTAAATTGTCAACACAACTGATTAACAGAAATTTTTCTGGGAATTATAAGTCTCATTAAACCTTGAAGATAAAAGATATAAATAATTTTTGTTTGAACACATTTTGGCGCGGATCTATATTCGTTTTCAGAGCCATGGGAGCGAAGTGGCTCAAATTTGCGAACGTGAGAGGAGGTGTGGTGAAAATCTGTTAGAATCCGATCAAAGGGGATCGTCTTTAGGCCCGGCCGAGCACGATCGTAAAACAACGATGTGTGATTCGGTGAGGGAAGTGGGCCAGATGTTTGGCTAATGATGTCAGCGGAATCGTAACTAAAACCGAGGTTCCTTCTCCACCTCTCGGCTTAGTCGGGTTTAGCTTTGAAGGAAAGAGAGTCTTATTACCCTGGTCCCTTATGCACGTGCTGCTCGCTCGTGAGCGCAAAACCGAGGGGTAATTGGACCACCCACTCGAAGCTTGTCTCAACCTTCTTCTCGCACACTCACACTCTCATGAATAGTCAATTCTTTACTTCCTTCCTTTATTTCTTCAAAATCAAGGAGAGAGAGTTTGTCTTACCAAGTAAATAATCTGGATGATGAACTCCAAACGTCCCTGGCGATGGGAAACTTTTCGGTAAAATATCTAAAATGTATGAGTTGCCCCTTGACAAATAATAATCGGAAAGAAGCTGTGTGATACTGAGAAATTAATTTGTAGCCGTTCAATTTTTACGCGACAACTCTAAATTCTCCCTCAATGCTGGGTAATAATTATTGTATAATTATACCAATAAGTCTATCAGATTCTGTAGAAATTTACCTATCATGAAAAATTCCTTACAATTCGTTTAAAATTTTTCGAAAATTATGCATACATTGCTATTTCAAACCTGATTGGCTTTTGAGAGACTTGATAGCAAGTAGGGGCAGAATCCCAAAATTGAGACATTTTAATACAAAAAATAATAAATTTTACTATTTAAATAGGAAAAATTACTATTGAAATAGTAATATTTATACCCACGAACCCACGAAGCGTGATTATTATTATTATTATTTAATATATAATTAAATTTCGAGAGAACTTGAGCAGTCATCAAAAACAGGTGAACTCACAATTCTGCCCGGTAGTTTATAAATAAAATTGATCTCCTGTTCGGAAGCTGAAAAGCAAGCTCACTGAGTATCTCTAAATAAGGACGACAAAGGAAACTGAGAAGACTTATAGGTAAGGAGGCTAATAAGCAAAAGTCAAGAAACTTCTCAAAGCAAAATGAAGGCTTTACAAATTGAGCAAACTTCTACTTCGACAGGCAGTACCAGTTCATAAATAGAACCCTTTGTACACTTTGTTTCCAGATGTAACCTTTTACCACGCGAAACCCGAGTAAAGCCATTTTACTCACAGGAGGAAAAGCACCAAAAATCTTCAGTTCGGACTGTTACAAACGAGCCGGTAAAAGTGAACCGCGTGCCTTTCGAACTTTCGTTTTCATGGCACGAAAAATTGCAGACAAAGCGCACATGTTTCCAATTAGAGTCCTGCCTCGGGAACTAAATTCTTTTTCGCTGTGTTGAACGTTGGATGTCGACATATCAAGACCCTCGTCGAAGTTATAAAAAAAATGTCATTTTTTCCGTATATCCGCTTTCAACTCTTCATAATATATGTCTCATTTGAAATTTAAATTGGAATTTAAATCTCTCGCAAAAATATATAATTGTCGCAATTAATATATGGGAGAAAATTTATTTCGCGGTTCTGTTTTCTTATTTACTTTCTCGTGTTTTTTGTATTCTCCGAGATTCATCATTTTTCCTTGTTTTTGATATTATTATTAGCAACTTTGTCCTTCAGCTTCATGTGAGGTATCGTGTCTAAGAGCGAAATTTCGGTCACTAAACTTCATCGCCGTTTTGCAATTTATCACTCGTTTTTGCATAAGTCGGTCCTTCTGCCTTAATAGCCGCGAGTTACGATTTCGCTGACACGGCTGGCCGAGCGCTTGGCTCCCTTCCCAGACCGATTTACAACGCTCGAAAGAAACATCGAGCTTGAGAGAATTTGGCTCTTTACACGTCGTGACAATCTAGCTGACCAAGCCAAAATCTATCTCTCCTCAGTGCGTCGACAGATAAATAATAAATGCTTCTGTTTTCCAGATGGAAATCGATAAAGATTACTGGTGACAGCGGCAGAGGTGTGGGATTAAGTATAAGTATATCTATTTTCTTTTCAAATTATTCAATGAGGGAGCTGGCCTCAATTTATAAAGCTGAAAATTTCGGAAATTTTATTTTATCTGTAAAACGATCTTACCCGTAAAATTATTTTTATAAAAGTAAAAGTTTCATGATTCACACTTGGCCCTGGACTTTACCCGGGAGAATTCCAGCAGCAATTATGAAAGCTCAAGAGAAGGCAAATTTTAGAGTGCAGATTCATTGAAAAGAAAAAATCGCGATCAGAGTACAACCGGGAAACTTTGCACGCTAGTAAAAAATCGTGATCGAGAGAGTCAGAGAGTGAGAGAGAGGAGAGAAGAGATATTCGCGAATGTAACGACACCTCGCACGAGGGATTTCCACGTTTCGAGTCGACAATTGCTGGTTAATAGTAGTTGTTAACGGTCGCTCGCGTGCAAAACTCACCAGGAAACGGACGGCTAACTGTTTTTTTTTCCCTATGATCGGTTTTCGATGAGAAACCAGCCGAGGTCGAAATCCCGACTCAGAATAGCGACTGTGATGAATTTTTAATGAACGAATTTCATTTTTCATGTCAAAGTTATAATTACACATGTTCAAGGTATATCTTTTTTTTCACAAGCATAATAAGATGATTGTGCTTTTTGATCAACTTGGATAAGACTTCAGAGTTCTATTTATATTTTATGAACTAGGTGTTCACCCTTGGAAACATTTTTTAGTTATAGGGATTATTCCCTATATAAGTATATGTAACTATATACTAAAGGTGAGATATGAAATAGAAAAAATGAATATAAAATTGTAGAGAATGATAATATTGAATTCAGTATATTGAGAGCGATGAATGTCGAAAGGAGTGAACAGACATTAATCGAGAGCTACCCACTTGAACATTTTAAGACTGAGTTTTTGCCAGCCCAGCCATCAAGAACCTTGAGTTAAAAAACCTGGTCGTAAAGAACAGCGATGATTTTAATGTAGGTGATATACTCTCTTTCACTTTCCACGTCGTACATTCGTGTTAAAAATGGAATAAAAACAACCAACGATGTCTGGCGGATCCAAAGCAATTGGCAGAGATAATTACAAAGCTGAGAGCGAATTTGATAATTGTTGATTCCATTTCGAGAGGCGGAAGATTTAAATGGAGATGGGAAATTAAATTTGTCAGTGATGTACTAAATAATTCTACTTAAAGCCCTGGCGAAAGTTTCGAATTGAAATTCATTTCGAATTTTTTTGAATCATTCAAAAATCTGTATTCGAATTGAGTTCGACAACAAACCGAGTGAATTTGACACCAATTCGAATTAATATGATCGATAATACATATACGTGAGTCCAATCCGAATGAATTCGAAATCAATCCGAAATTACACTTTAATCCTCTTCAATGCATGGCCCCAATAGTGAATGGTGTATAATGATTTTAAAAATAAATTAATGATGTAGTTTTAATTGGATAAAATGACCTTTCATCCATCTTATACGAGCTGATTTGTAGAAATGATGCAAATTAAATTAGCAACGCGCATGCTGGATTACATTGGAAACGAGTCATGGGACGTTCAAGATGGTTGCTTAGTGAAACTAAATCCAAGGTAATTGAAAGGGATGCTTTCGCACGTACAGGCAAGACTAATAATAGATTTAATAGAGACACGCTCATT
Organism: Synergus umbraculus; assembly: GCA_900474325.1. Classification (NCBI taxonomy): domain Eukaryota; kingdom Metazoa; phylum Arthropoda; class Insecta; order Hymenoptera; family Cynipidae; genus Synergus; species Synergus umbraculus. The sequence continues at coordinate 1,364 of UCOK01009534.1, read as the reverse complement.
GAAGGGGTCGCGCTACGCCGCGCAACGCTGCAACTCAAAGTGGCTCAAGCTGACACTTTATGTCTTAAGTTCAGTCAAACAGTAACCAATCATCCCTAAAAAGACAAAAAAATAAACTCAAACTTTTAGAATTCAATCCTCTTCCAGATGTGACGAAATCTCGACAATTTATTCCAGGAGCGCGATCTTTGATACAATGTCGCATTTTTTCGCCCGCTTACGTCACCGGGCGGAAAAGTATGATTTTGCACCTGCTTTTATTTCCGTATGTCAGATCTGGCCCAGATCTGGTATCGTATAGATCATCTAGTCTCGATCATCTAGTCTGGCCCAGATCTGTGACTGATCCGCCATCCATACAATAAAAATTTATAAGTTTCAATCTGGAAAATTTTTTTCAACATTTTCGAAAAACTGTTAGGGTGTCTAAAATTATTTAAAACATGAAATTAACACTATTACAATTTTTTTTTATAGTCTTGACAATCTAGTGTGGTCCAGATCTAGGACTGTACTGCAATCCATACCATAAAAATTTCCAAGTATTAATCAGCCAGATTTTTTTCAATTTTCGAGAAATTTATAGGGTATCTAAATAACTTATACAATATATTATACAAAACTAACACTATCAAAATAAATTTTTGTTTTTACTTACATCAATTTTAATGCATCTCAGTAATAGAGGAAATTTAATATGTACTTTAAGAGTACTTAATATGAATTTTCTATCAATAAATTCTACGGTTTTAGGTTTTGTAAAAGTGAACATTAAAAACATGAAAAATTTTATAAACGTATTTCATTCATTATTAACACAAAAGCTTTTTTTAATGAAATTATTTTTAAATAATTTAATATTTGTGTATGGTTGAGTTGTTGAGTGTACCGTGGAAAAAATGTGTTACCTTCAACTCGAAGCTTAGGGTAATGGTTAGGGAGCTGGACTCGCGTCTCGTAGGTCATGCGTTCGATTCCCCTCGGTTGCGTGCGAAATTTTATTTGTTATATATCCGTTAAAATTTACAAATATTGATTATTTATAAGTATATCCATAATATTTCAACGAATAAACCATATTCTTAATTAATAATTATTTTTTATAAGATTTACTTTTATTTTTCAGCGTCTAGTCAGCGACTGACAAGCGACTGGCTAGACCGTCTAGTCACAAACTTTGCAAAAGTGTTACTTTGCTTTGCGGATGTTAAAGGCGTATAAAAGAGGTCCATGAATGGGGACAAGATCAGGATTCAAGGGACATTCGCTGCATGTGAAGTTGGGAATTTGGCAAAAGTAATGAGTGAGAAAGATGGCGAGAGATGCTGGGAAAGGGTTGAGGAATGATGAACGGGGAAGAGACG